>VYXH01003192.1:0-30733 GCA_013397275.1 Burhinus bistriatus
CTATATCAATAGTATTACAGTAAAAATCACCCAAATTAATGAACTTCGACGAAACTGAGTGAAGTGGAGCAGTGATGGAACTAGAACTGGCCTTAGCAACTGGCGCTCGGCAACCTTCTTGAGATCAACATCCTCAACCCGCAGACCGTGGGCATGGACCGTGCGCACTGACTGCCAGATACACCAGTTGCAAGCTCCAGATGCAGCATGCCATGATTCAACATCACACACACCATCTCTCCTGCCTTGAAAGACTGTTATTACAGATGGAGCCCAAAGTTATGGACTAAATGAACTCACTGGACATTTTAGAGGGATGGCGCACAGACTAAGGGAACGATATCTGTATAGGTGTATATATATATTTCAAAGACGGTAAATTGGTGGTGACTATAAAAAGTGTAAGTCATGATGTACATGGTTGGAATAAGGGGTGGACACTGTCCTGGTTTCAGCTGGGAAAGAGCTAATTTCTCTTTCTAGTGGTTGCTGTGAAAGGAATGTCAATAATATCTATTGTTTTTAGTTGTTGCTAAGTGATGTTTACATTATTCAAGGACTTCTTTTTCAGCTTCCCGTAGAAGAATACACAGAACAGTGGAATGGCCAATTAAATATTCCATACCATAGATGTGATGCTCAGTATACGAGTGGGGGTTAGCTGGGCAGGCGGGAATCTGTGATCACTGCTCGGGATGGTGGCAATTCACCAGGCAGTGGGGGCGTCTGGTGTTATTAATATTATTGTTATTATTAGTGTTATTTTTCCTTTTCTGATCTTGTTCTATTAAACTGTCTTTATCTCAGCCCACCAGGCTTTTTCCTTTCCCCTCCTTTTTTCCCCCCTTCTCCCTTGTGGGGGAAAGGGGTGTGTGTGAGCAGTTCTGTGGTGGGGGCTGAACCACAACACCCTTTATTCATACTTCCTCTTATTTCATATTGACTGGAATGCTTTAATTTGATAAAGATTGTCAAGGGGTAGGATAGAATTACATTTTGGCAGGGAAAAAAATAGAATCTGAAGTTGTTGCGCTGTGAACCCTTTTTATTTTTTTCCCCACAACTAAAACAAAATATCAATTATTCAGGGAAACTTAATTAACATTCAGGATTGTAACAGTGGCCCAGTGTAACCCAACAGTCTAGCAAACATGGTATAATAAATTTATGATAAAATTGGCCTGGAAGGAAGTTTTTCTCCTAATCAACCAATTAGGGTTTGGCTCACATTATTAATGAAAAAGATCAGTATCCTAAACATCTGTTAGCAGCTTATTTTTTAACTGAGGACAGTCTTCATATCACTAGAAACACACAATCCTTTTTCAGCTGTCACAGTTTCGGGCTTCAGTTATATTCAGTTACATTTGGGCTAATGATTTGCATATGTTAATACCTCATAAAAATCACAAAAAAAAGATGGTATTGCGCTTGAACTCAGCTTAATGCTCATGAAAGAGGATGAATATGGTACAACAAGTATATATGTAGAAGTAACAATAATAATAATCAAAAAAGAAACAACACAAATAGTATTTGTTCTCTGTCAGAAAACAGTTATTCCTCAAATTTATTTTGAATACAGCACAATACAATGCTGAACAGCTGTGGGTATGAAGAGCAAAATAATTTTTTTGTTTTCCTCTGGGCTGCAATTCATATTGATATCATGCCCACAAAACCAGTAAGAGGTATATCAGGTATACCTGGATTCCTCTAGCATCTCTCTGATTCATTGTCAACCCACACAATTTGATTCATTCCCAGTCATAAAACGACATGACATGCACATTCATTTCATCAACATTCTACCACAGAAGAAAAGCTCACCTTTTGTTTCTTTATGATATTTCTGCTAAAAAGCACAAATTGCACCACTGTGAAAAATGTGATGCACCTCTCCAGATTAATAAATAATTTGTTCAAATTAGAAGATTATGGTTAAGCTTGCTTAGTGAAAACTTCAGAAGGTGGCAATGCCTGCATTAAAAACAGAAGTGATTTCTTTTGCCACCTCCAAAAAACCCCTGTAATTACAAATCATTATTGTACAAATGAAGAAGAGTGGCACAGACAGAAAACAGGCCAGTCATTGAAACAGATGTGTCTGCTAATTACAGATTCCTATCCTGAACTGTCTATTTCTTAATTCTATAGTTTTTACTATTTTGACAACAAGGCTTTACATTCAAGTCACTACATTAAATTCATTATTATAAAATCCCTTCATTACACCATACCTTGTCAATATCCTCACAGTGAAAAATCCTGACCTTAATGGGGAGCTAGAGTTCAGACAATTTACGGGAGACTGTTTTGTTCACTCACATCCTTTCTCCTCCCCCTCCTTACTTTGGCAGCATCATCGAGTCATTCTCTTCCTTCTACAGTACCAGTATTTAGTTCCAAAAAAGAGAGACTCAGAGGAACCAATGTCATTGCTTTCCCCACTCAAAACCAGTTAACTACTCTTCTATAATAAAAAATTATATTTTACTTCTATGCCAGCACTACCCGAAAAAGATCTACTCCCTTCTGTTTCCTTCTGTTTGTCACAGTTTTCCTAAAAACTGAAAGTGAGTCCAGTCCAATCTACTGTGACATCCTCCTCCTCCACATGGCCGTGACCATAGTGTAGCTGCACAGAGTGATATGCAGAATGCTGCAGGTGAAAAATATTAAGGGAAAAAGCTACTGAAGGGAATCACCCTTTCACCTCTGACCTATGGGATGGCTATGCATACACTGGTTTGCATAAATTGAACAATGATTTACAGGTTTGGTACAAAACAGGAAAATGATGGGAGGGGACACTTACCCAACCTTAGCTGAATAAGCAATAAATTTTGTTTTAAAGATAATGAGGTACAGAGATACTCAGGTTCAACTTATCGTATTTAAAGAATTACAAGTGCAGTTTGATTCTATAGTGGCATGATTACTTCCTCAGCATGTACAGAAAGGATATATAAATAAGCATTTTTAAAATTCCTCAGACATATTTTTGGCTGAGACAATACATTTCTGTTCACCATTTTCAACCTTTATCAGGCCATTTTTCTTGACATGACTTACTTTTTTCTCATTTACCTTTTCGGTCACTCATCTACTTAGATGCTGGAAAACTGTTTTGGCAGTATCTTAAAACATGTCTTAAGATAGAATTGGTTATGCAAAATGTGAATACATTCTAGGAAGCCTCGTTCTTTTTTCATTAGTTTTTGGATATGTTACGGTATCTATGATCTTTCTATGATCTTTCATAAGACAAGTACTCACCAAATAGTTCTGGGAGGGTGGGGTTTTTTTCATTTTGTCTCTGGGACACATATTTACTAGCTCTCAGAAAAGCTACTTTCTCAAAAAATTAGCTTTGCACTACATTTTATCTTGTATTTGACTAAGAGGCACAGAAAAAGCAAGACATGATCAAGAAGAGGAAAATAGCTTCTCTGTGCTAGAGTATGATATCAGATTTGAGTTAACTTTCATTTCAAAGGAATAAGGCATGGATCTCCCTAATTTTCATGTACATTTGGGCTTCTGCTGTAGACTTGCTTAAAAAGCAAGGCCAAGTATACTTAAATGCTTGCTCATCAATGGCTGTAATAAAATAGATATACATATATGTAAATACAAACATATATGTATTTATGCATTATTTATATATCCTATGTATGTGTATACATATAATGTACATATATATATTAATTTTCTCTTTCTTCTACTGAGTTAGGTTAGCTACAGGGAAGATCTTGGACAATATCCACAAGGCTGCAGTTAGACTGCATTTTGCAAGGTCACAGCCAAAGCCACAGTTCAAGTGGCCACTGCAGCTGTACCAACAGCAGTAGCTGAGCTACCAACATGAAAACTAGATTGGTTCTGGCTATATGAAAGTAGTCACACTTCAGCTTAGTTACATTCCCAGAAGAGATATGCTAATGATACTATGGAAATGAATTTGATGTACTGGCAGCCACTCTGATGTCTGTCGATGTCTCTTGAAGAGTAAATATCAATTGTTTAGCTATAAGGTCTTTTAATACAGAAAGTATTTAAGTGTTACTTTATGAGGGATTACTGAAATAATTTACACCAAGTGTTCAGTGGACAATAATTAAAGCATAAAGCTAGCCTTGCATATGAGGCACTTAATTATCTAAAACGAAATTTGTGTTTGCTTTCTGGTTTGGCTGCAGATTTCCTCTGAGATCCAAGCAATACTTTTAATCTACATGTTACAAATCAACAGCATTTTATTTGACTTTGTCCCTTTCACTCTCCACAGATTTCTGTTTTATTTTTTCAGAAAGTAAATACTCTGAAACACTGAACCTACAAGCACAAACACTAAAACGAGAGAGTTTTGATGACTGTTGAGGGCTCTCTATGCTCTTGAAACAACAGAAACAAACACACACCACATTGCTAGTGGTAAACAAAAATTTTCTTCTTGCAGCATCCCTCTAGCTGAATATCAGAGGGGTGGGGATGTATGGCTAGGTACACCTGAGGCCTACTGCCACTTTCCCAAACTGAGGCTCTGTACCTGAGATGCACAAAAAGAATCTTCTATAGTGATATGGAAAACAATACAGTCCAGGGAATCCACCTATTCATTCTTATTGCACTTTTTTGGTTTAAAAATAAGCTTTTAAACATAAAAGCTAGATAATATGTGATACTTTTTTAATCTTTCTGCCCTTATATTTGCCCTCCTTTTCATGCTGAGTCAAAGTAAATTTCATTAATTAGCTTGAATGCACATCTGTGTCAAATGGACGTAGAACAAAGATTAGGAAAAGAAAGAGATGCAAAAGACAACTAAGTCCCTAACAGAAGTAACTTTCAACTTCTAATGATAAGTGAAAAATTAGCTAGTAACACACTTGGGCAGTTGGTTACAAACTTTATCTATGTAGTTTAACACAACCAATGCCATAGCAAGCAAATAATGAAACAAAAATATTAAGTATGAAGTAGTTTTGTATTTGCAATGAGTTGCCAAAGAATGTCACATTCAGTATCTAGTGCTGGGAAGTTTTCTGTCAGTGCTGTACCTATTACCTCTTTGGCTAATCTAAGGGCCTTGGCATCATTACCTTCTTACATTCTAGTTGTTGGCAGACACTAAAAGAGACGGAAGGTCTGACAGGTTAGAAAAGACATCACTACCCCATATCCCCTATGTGTCAGCGTTTTTTCTGTAACAATTCAGAACTCCTGTGGTTGACTTTTAAATCAGTCAATTCCTGAAGCTGACTTTGTAACAGAAAATAGGATGGTAATACAAATACCTGTGAACCTACACTCACTGAATAAAAAGAATTTCTTTGAGTATATGGCATCATCTACATGCCAATAGAAGAAACCTTTTATCAGTCAGTGAAAGGGACATTAGTCTCAGGACAAATGAAAGTTCACATGGAATAGTTAATTGCTTTAAAGGACTTGCATCTGCTATTACTTAAAAACTTTGAGTCTTGTGTTTCAATTTTTAGAGTTTATAGGATTTTGTATAATTACATGTCTCTTAAAGTGACATGTGAATGGTCTGAAAATCCTTCTCCCCAGAGTACGTCTTCTTCCACTTGACAGGTGTAACCTTCCCTGGAGCTAGGAAGGATGGACGATAAGTCAGCTGGCAGCTCTCCACTTGCTTATTTAAAAAAAAAAAAAAAGTATACGGAAAAAAAAGTGTATGAAAGGAGCCATGTAGGAGACAATGTAACTATCAATATTTCTGCTTTTTTTGGCATTTACTGGTCTTTCATCTATTTCAAATTACTCAAGCAATCCAGCAGTCTTGTAGGATCAGGCCTACTTTGCAAGCCAAAAGGACTTAAAAGACACCAGAAAATATCTGTAAATACTTTGGTGCAGCCTTCCTGCAGGTTTGCCTATTGAGAGATAAAATACTTTATGCTTCTAGCTGACAACACACTGTTTGTTAATAAGTGCTTTACAGGTTTACTTTTTCCTTTATCATTTGGCACAAGTATTTTTCCACATAAGAAAAAAAAATATAGTTTCACTGCCAGTAGAGTTATGGAGATTACTGAAACTACATTACCCTATTCTCCCTAAATATGCCAATGTAACTAAAAGCTCACAATGATTCATTACTATTCTGGTTAGTCAACATACTCAAATTCAAATTTTGACAAAAGAAAAGCATTTTCTGTTGTGGTTCTGGACACTGGGAGGTTCTGCCTTTGTAGCTAGAAATTTCTAGCTGCTAGAAATTGTTGAGAAGCTTGGAGCTGAATCTTGGGCAGAAGTCTACAGGTGCAAGAGAGGCCCTGACACCATGCATCAATAGGACATTGTTTATCATAAGCCTCTGCACTTCAGCAGCCTACTGGAAGACTTCCTGACCACCAGCTGCAGCCCTTTTCCATCACAAGGCACAATAGAAAGGGTTGCATCTACTGCTTGAGACTTCATGCATTGTGAAAGAAAAATACTGAAACTTCTACCTATTCGTTTACCAAGACTTAACCAGCTACTTACTTGAGCTCCAGAGGAAATCGTGGTACCAGGAAGAAACTGAATGGAAAGACCAAAATATATTTTAAAAATGTAACAGAATATATTCTTAGATTAGAAGGTGAAAAAACCCAAACCCATAGCTAAGTATCATTAAATTACCTAGTATCTTCATATGCCTTGCACTTTCAGCAACAATATGGACGAAAGAGATCAACCTGACAAGACATTTACACTGAAGATGTATGAAAGAATTTCCTTATGGAAAGCACTATGTATTTTCTGGGAATGTTCAAATGCAATTAATGTAAACCTTGGTAAAGAGCTCCGATTTGTGAAGTGGTACATACTCTACTACAAGGTACTTGCTTTCTAGATTATAAAAATAGAGAGACAGGAAGATAAACCTTTTGCAAATATACAATGATTCAAGGCAAATTTTCATTTTATGTGATGTCAGCTTCTGTTTCAAAAGCTTCTTCAAAAACCTGTATATAAAACAGGAGATGCTCCTGTGCATCCTCTCTTAAACCCTACTTAACAGTTGTCTTATTCCCACTTATCCACCACTCCAAACTTAAGAAACCATATGCAACTGATGTTTAAAAGGCAGAAATATCAGTTTATCAGAAATATCAGTATTACCATGTTTCTTACACATTCAGAATGATGCCTTTTAATTTATTTTGAATAATCCTAAAAATGAGCTTCCAGAATTCTATTACATTCGTGGGACATAACACTATATTTGAAACAAACACATGATTTTGGAGTATCTCTGGAATAAGGCAAAGAAAACAAAGATCTACATTTCAGCTTCTCATTTTGCAGATCTGCCATAGGTCATTTTACTTCTGTAGCCTGTTTAGCCATTTTAAGATGAATGCCAAGAAGTCTAGACTTGCATGAAACAATATTTTTTGACAAATTTAGTGATCACTGTTTTTCTCCATCCAGCTCTAATGAAGTATAATGTTATATACAACCAGATGGGACAGTCAAACACAAGCTCAGCAACAAATCTTACCTCCACTTAGCCTTTAAGGAACTTAATTTCTCTTAATTATTAGCACAGACATCCCTATGAAAATCTATATATATGAAAAATGTAGTAAAGAACTCCTTCAAGTACATAGCACCATGTGGTGAGCTCTAGCAGGAAAAGGGGATGATTACACCAACAATGATCTACCTCAGTTTCAGATTTCTTTCCTTATTATAAGAAAAATCCAAAGCCATAAAGCACCTCTGCCTTAGACCTTCTGTACTGTCCATCAAATATGCTTAAAGGCTTAGTTTACAATGAACATAAAATCCTTTCTTTTTTTTTGGTTGTTTGGTTTGTGGTTTTGGGTTTTTTTTCAATATCAACACTTGCAAACCTCAAAACCTTTGCCAGTGCAGACCAGCTTGCTGACTGAAAATCGCTGGCCATCCCTGCTTCAACACAAGCATTCATGCTTATCTGGATTTGGAGTGATTTGCTTAACCAAAGAAAAAGATACTTGGGCCAACAAAAGCAGCTCAGAATTAAAATACAGCCCATTAAAATTTCCTGCTAATGCTATTCAGGAAAAGGTTACTAGCAAAATGTGCAATCCAGTACTTTGCACATTACGCACAGGCCTCAAATACAGTGTTTTTCTGGCCAATAAAATACCACGAACTATTGGGCCAGCAATTCTGTGAGCTGTTCACCAAGGAGGTTAGTAATTTTGATGGATTGCCTTGAAGTTGAAAAGAAGAATAAAACCTCTGAAGCTATTTATCTAAATCAGTTAGTCAGATACATAACAAAACCTGCTGCAAAATCCTGATTCCAATCAGAGCAGCGGTACACGCTCTGGGCTATCTGCATTGGAATTATGTTTGAAGCGCTGAACCTACTGTGTACCCGCTGAGTTGGCTGAGGTCCTCTTCAACATTGTTTTCCAGGCCACATTTCAAACTAAGAGAGTTTGCAGCTCCTTAGATAAGTCACAGATGGTCCTCTGCATATTTGAAACACCTCTTCAAGCATTTCCTCCTCTGCACAAGACAGAAGGCCAAAATCACTCTTAATTCTTTTTCAATTAGGACGGACTTTCTATCTGTCATGATATACAGCAAAGACACTTGGCTTTGTTTTCTGTAATCGATGGATCCAGAAATGGTTAGCTCTTTGTACACTAGTCAAAATTTTTAGAAGAAAGTACTTAAACTTGAACAAAGATTCCCAAATCTTATAAAGTCTATGGTTACAACTAGTTATATGCATAAATTTCAGATTTTCTGAATTTACTCTATTTTGTACACCATTGTTCTTTAAATCCTACCCTATAGTCTCTTAACTTCCAGTTTCTGGTGTTTAAAACCAAGTAAATTCTTACTTACACATAATCCCAATCCCTAACACAAACCTATGTTTGCTGCTGTGACCTTGCACGGAAAAGTGATCTCTTCTCTTGAAAGTCATGGGAAATCATCACTGTTTTGATGCTTCTGCACATGCTCTGAGAGGCATCTGTGCGTCCGCAGTGACTCCTCCAGTCTCCCTCTTTCCTTTTCATGGAATGGAGAGCGTTAGAATGAGTAGCAATACAAGAAACAAAACTGAAAAACACATGAAGCTCCAGAAGCTCTGTGGGCCATCTCTGCCTGGAGTAGTCTGGAGGACAATAATCTGCCACCTATCAGAAAGATTAAAAATAAAAAAAAAAGGCCTGACAAGTAGATCATCTTTGATTTCTTATAATTATACTCTTTTCCTTTTTTCCTTCTTTCCTTTTAATACTAAAACATCTAAAAAAGGACTAGTGTTAGTTTAGAGAGACAATAGTGCCCATCTAAGGCACTGACCACATAGCAGCAGTTCAAAAGACCAACTTACTTGAGGTTGGACAACTTTCAGGAAAAGGAGAATTGTCCAACACATGTGACACTGCTGTACCAAATATGACAATGGGACAAATTAAATGTATTTGGTGAAAAGTCGCAATTTGGTCACCACAACAAAACGAGATAAAGGAATTTACACAGTGGGTTCTCATTTCCCCTGATGGTGCAGTAAGCCAGATATAAGAAAACAAAAAATGCAATAACGTAAAATTTAAGTAAATTAAGTCATCAAAACATAAATTCATTTTTTATGACCTTTCTTGAAATTTTTTTGTAGAGATCACATGTGACTTTAGACATCAGTGAGCAGAGCCTGGTAAAGACAGTGTGCATCTTGTATTAAGCACTGTGTGAAGAAGTAACACACCCAGAAGCAAAAGAGGAAGGAAAGTCTTCTGAATCTATAATTTGGATAATTCCCTTGCAAGTAGTTGAAAATCAACTCTTCTTCAGTCACAATGCACTTTTTTTTTTGTTTTAGTGGGTTTTGGGTTTGTTGTTTGCTTTTCTTTTGTGCAAAGAACTGTGCTTTGGACAGCACAATGGAGAGGTGAAGTACTTCTTGGAAATTCTTAGCTGGTTAAAATAACAATGAAAATTAAATGGCTTTGTATTTCCCTTGCAAATCCAACAAGAGAAGCTGGAACTTTGCCCTGATGAAACCTTCTTCTACTTCTGAAAAATGTATTAATCCTTAATATCATTTCTCCTTCTCAAAGTTATCTAAAAACCTTTTAACTCTTAATGGCTAAAAAAGCCTCTAATCAAGAGCAGTACAAAAACTTTTAAGTGAAGAAAACTGGAACAGCTTACTTTTATTTCCAATACTTATATTTCGTAGCCACAAATGTGTCCTGGGACAATAAACTGGGATAATAAACTGAATCATCCATATCAGTAATTAGAAGTACACAGTTACTGCTTTCAAAACTTTCAAAACTTTCAAAATACATTCCCCAGATAAAAAGAAGGCATCAATGTGTAAGCATTGCTAAAACTAAAGATGCTAAATTTAACTGTTTTACCTATGTTACAGTGATTTTCCACAAGAAAAAAAGGAAACAAAAACCAGGAAGAAATATAAAAAGCTCTTAGCATGTGGGTATATAAATCACGGCACTAATCACAACTGTAAGTCAGCAATCAGCTGAAAGCTCATTGCTGATGTAACAAAATCTTCACGTACCATGTCAAACCTGCAAAGTATGCAATGGACAAATGACAAGCTGACAGCTGACTTCTGAAAAGCCTTTTTCCACAACATCAGCCTCCATTTTGAGTGAAGTTTTACCACTCCTCCCACCAACACAGAGTATGTGCTGAATGGTAAATTGCTAGCTGCATCCTCCTGCAATCTTCTATTAAAAGTCTCAGTATAACTGTGAACTTACTTTACCTCAAGAACCAAATTGTAGACTCTTTTAGGGAATGTCTAAACATATTCCAGCAGAGAGCAGGTGAAAAGACACCCAGTTGCCTTTGTTGCTGCAATGAGCATCAGGTAACGGAGTCATCAAGAGAATATGGCTTTCCTTAAATGGATGGGGAGGTAAGAGGGGTCAAGTTAAATTATCAGAAGACTTCACTCCCTCTTTGTGGCTTGGGAAAAGTCAGCTTCTGGTACGGGACCTGAGAAGGAAGGACAGGAGGTCAGAGTTCAGTGAAGATTTTGCTTGCCCCTTCTGGTATTCATGGCTGTTGAGAAAGGGGGAAAGCTGGCACAAAGTGCAAGCTGGCTGCTGGTCGTGTTTGCAGAAGCAGCAGCTCAGAGCCTAGAGGAGCCTGATGGGGAACTGCAGGCAATGGGGAAACTTTAGATATGATGCCTCAAAACAGGGAGTGCCTTGGCAGTGCATCCATAACTGTTGGATAAACTGAAGAGGGTGTGTGTCTGTGGAGGTTGAAGAAAAGGTTCAATCCATCTCAGGCATAGGATATGTTAGATGAAAAAGCGATACTCTGTTCTCTCAGTGTGCTGCTTATTGCTTTTCTAAAACACAGCAACCATCCTAGCACTCACTGTCTCCTCTCTCCCGCCACCTTCCTCTACCAAAATCTCAAAGAAGCTAGAGGTACAGCCGTGAGCAGCTGAAGCCACACTGCTCCATAGAGAAACACAGAACATGCTTCAGACACAAGGGAAGCTGCATGTTCAAAATGCCTCAGGCAGAGGAAGCAACTGAATTTGGATTTCTTTTATCTAGCAAGAGGGCAAAAGAAAGTCTACAAACACCATCTCTTTCTCCAGCAATTTGTGAATCTAGCACGTTTGTCCCATGCTTTATTTATGAGTGAATGAAAAGCAATTGGATTTTTGTCAACTAGAATATCTAAATGCTGAAAGGAATGACAGATTTCAGTTTTTCATTTCGGCCATACAAATATACAGTCCACGTTTCACTTTCAGCGTGAGTCAAAATAGACTGGCTTTCCTTCCAGATTAAACAGGATGGATACACTTTGAATGAATGAATGCTTTGGGCCCTACTGGTTTTCATTGCTTGAAATAATGCAGGTTAGTGGCTACCTCAGATGGTGACAATAGTGGAAAAGTAAAACTGCCACCTTTCCTGTTCTTTTTGATTACTTGGACTCTAAGACCAGTACTGTGTTAGCTATCTTTCTCATGTTTCTAATGTTAATAGAAATACAGCAATAGAGCTACAGATAGAAACCGAAAAAGCAAACTTTCTATCTTGCCTGTGGGCTGAAGTCAAACTATACACTAGTTAAAAAAGGGAATTATCTAGTATGCAAGGATTTTCTACAGCAAAGATTAGAAGTGAGTAATTCTTTCCATATATTATCCTCCCTTCTTTACCCCATGAATAGCTCCCATAAATAGGAAAGTTCAAAAAGTGTGAACTGACTGAGAGTTAGCTGAACGCTCTGGTAACTGATAAGAATGCATTGGCAGTAACTAAAATATGGTTTCTGCTTTGGAGGTTTTAATTGACATACAAGTTTTCTGCTGTTCAGATAGTAACTCTTTAATATAGATATGTGTAGAAGCAATTGGTAATTATTTCATTTTATTGCAGCTGTCAAATAGTAGCAGTACAAAAACTAAGCGGGATGACAGTGTCTTGGATTTAATATTTTCCTTTAAAAAATATGCAATCAGAAAAAAGTAACATTAAAGCTTTTGGAGGAGGATCAACATGCTCTTGATCTTGATGAAGAAAATACCACAAAGTTCTCCCTCAGAAAATTACAAGATTAAACAGATAAAACCCCCTTTTTAATAGGATTTTGAAATAATGGCCTGATAACTGAGATGGAATTAGAAGGAAAATCCAAGTAGGATATTGATGTGATCTGTATTAAGTAAAATGTAATTCCTCATGTTGGATCCTATAAGAAATAGCCAGTACACTAATCATGATTTAAATTTCTCATTTAATTTTTCAGCAATTAAGAAAACTATGTTTAAAAGTCCCCTAAAGTGACAAATTTTTAGTAAACTTAAAATCTAGCTTATATTCAGAAATCACACTTATTTGTACAAATATTTGTTACCTTTCAGTACTTACAAAAATACCTGGGTACTTACAAAAACTATTTCTAAACAAAAATCAACTGAAATAATCACTGCTTGATTTAATGCTCTTACAATAGACTTTTCATTTCATTTCTTCTGTTATCTTACTACTGCTAAATTGATGGATTTTGATGGAAGATACAGAAGTAAAATATGTATTAATCATACAATTTAATCTTTCTTACCGCTGAATCAGTTATGCTCCATGTGGTGTGTTTCAGGTTCACTTGCACCTTTCAAATGAGACTGTAATACAGCAACTATGTGAAAGGCCACTGCTCCTATCTTTTGTTTTTTCCACTCTACTACCTACTGTGATGTCTCACACTAGATGGACACATACCCACCTACATAAGCCCTGCAACTTGGCTGGTAGAATAGTCTAGATCACAAGCGGGATATCGACATCAGCACGAAACCAAACTACATGTAATTTGCAGACATAACCCCATGGTAGACACAGTGATGACTTGTACTGTCTCTTAGTTGACACCCAAGAGTGTGTCTACACCCACCACTGCTGGGTACACACACACTGGCTGGCTGGAGTGAGACATTGCCGCCCCAACAGCATCCTGTATCCCACTTGCCTGGTCAATCTCAGCTCCTGCGAGGGCAGGCAGACTCACAGCCAGAGTTGAGAATTTTAACTACAGTACATGCTTTTACTTGGGAAAATGATCATCTGAAAAATCCTCTGCATACAGCAATGAGTGGTGGTTAGTCATTTTATTTCTTCTGAAGTATTTCCATCAAGGCCTTGTTTAACAGAGGTAAAATATATTGTTGCCACATGATGCTTCCTATTTTCTTTGTGAAAAATGGAAATTTTCTCTCCATGGAAATGTGCATTGATACTCTTAAAACCCTGCCAACCTATTGATCTTTTCTGCTTTTGTTCCACGACTACTGTTTCAGTTTTGCAAACTGTAAATGTAGGTAAAGATAAACATATACTAAATTTCTTTCAACAAATGGAAATTTTCCTTTTTCTTTTGCTAGTTATCCAGGTTCCTAGTGCTCATAATAGTCAATCAACTGTCCCCTCTTCAATTTATTAATCATATCAATTGTGTTTTCTACATGACAGCTCAGTCCTCTACTCTTACACTGTTCAATGCCTGTTGACTCTTCCAACGAATCTTCAGAGACAAGAGCATGTTCCCTATCTATTAAATACACATACCTTCTTCCTACAGTTCTACTCACTAATGACTCAAAAAATTAAAATGTATTCCAGTTATACACCCAATAATTCACCTTCTCTATTTTCTACGGTCTCCTTCCTCCTGTTTATGGACTCTCAAGGATGTCTGGAAATGCAATTTAGACTCTCCTCTAGCTTTCTCCCTCGGCTCTTGAAAAATTCTGCAGTCAGTGCTGACACTGTGTAGGGTCAGCAGCTGACTTGAACTCACAAACTTGTTTCATTTAAGCATGTAAGATCTATTAGAGTTGCTGAAAACACTACAGCTTTCTATAGCACAATTGTTACAATATAATGAACTTACAGTTTTTCTCACAGTTCAGTTCTACCCCAAAGCAATAATAGATTTGCAGCAGAAAAACAGTGGAATATTCAGTTTTCTTCTTTTATAAAATACATACCCTGCTGCAATTTAAATAACAAAAAGCAATACTGTTATGTCCAAGTAACATTTCTGTAGATTATTGAATTCATATATCTTTCACAGTTCTAATAATATTTGAAAATATTATTTGCAAGTCTGGAGGTTTTTTTCCTTTTTTTTTTTAAGTTCTAGGACACGCACAGAAATATGTATCTTTTCTAAAGTCCAAAGTTCATTAGCTGTAACAATGCAATTCTGCCTTGATGTCAGATGGCACAGCATTAATTATTACAGAAAATACATAAAACAGTGATACTCAAATCCTAATGCACAAGAGAGTTATCCATTAATTTTAAGAAGGTGATACCAAGGAATCCTAGGTTAAACATAGAAAATAAGATAAGATTTTAATGACTATACATCATTAACCACTTTAAGGTGTATTTCAAACTCATAAAGCCATCACATTTTGTACCCACTGCACAAATAAAATAGAGGGCCAGAACTTGCTAAATAATGTATTTAATAACTTATTTATAGAACAGCTAAATGCAAATAACTGCAGAGGATTGAAATAGATGCTCTGATATTTAACCCAGGGTTTAGTTAAGAAATGCCTAGGTTACTTAAAATTTCAGTGTTTTAAACTTACTTTCTATAGCTTCAACTAACCTATTGAGATTAATTAAAACAAGTTTTACAGTACTTTCAAGAGGAATATCTACTTTATTCACTACTTCATTTCAATAAAACCTGTTGAACGTACAACTAAGAACTATATTGATGCATTTTAAAGATAATATGAAGATAATATAAAACTTTTCAAAACAAACAGTAAAATGATTATATTTGCTGAAGCCTTCTACCTGGATTGAGTATAAAAAAAGCCACCAGTCACTTTGAAACTTTCCAGTAATTGTATTTTTGTTTAGACAGTATGCCTTTTACTTTACTGCTGAAATTACTGTAAAAGATATATTTCAACTATTTGAAGTGCTAGCAACATATCTGAAAAGAAGAATTTGTAGATCATACAAGATTTATACTATCAGAAAGAAGATATGGGCATCCGAACATGCCTGTAGTTCTCTGTAAATGTTCTCATTTGTGACCATCGGTACAGCAACAGCAAAATTAATGTTTGCTTATATTTTACCTTGAATCATTCACATTTTCATAATAGGCATTTTCTTAACAGATAATTTTATTATTTTTCTTTTAGATATACAATTCTGATTATAGCCACAGAGCTGAAATGGGTTTGTACTTACCCCAAATGCCTAAATTTTATACAGCTAGTTACACATTACAGATTACACCATGTCTCTGTTTTAAAGATGTTCTGGGCTACGAACCACACGTTTCTCTGTCTGCATTAGAGACACATGGTAATGTGTCACATGCAACTAGCTCTCAGCTGAAAATAAATACTTAATTTTGAACTATTTTCCCAGTAATTAAAATTCTGGAAGTTTCTCCTCTTACAGCCTTATCCAGAACAACTTAGAAACGTAGACTATCTCAAGTTCATCTCTGCTATAGAATTAATCACTTCTGTGATGAGACTTGCTCTTAAAATCATTTTCACTAACACCCCAAACCACTACTTACACTGTTTTCTATGTGTACTCACTCATTCCCAAGGGAAGGAAAGCCTACACGCTATTCCCGTCCCTACTGCTGATCTTGCAATGAGAAAACCACTAAATCATTTACATGCTAACAGTTGTCCACTGTTTTTCCACCAATCCCCACAATCTCAGAAAAGCAAAGAAGTCGTCCTGTAAGTTATTCTGAAGGAAACTGCAAGATTAGCTTCTTGTTCAGGATCCGAGTGCACAGTCTGAGAGGTTACTGGGCCCCACAGAGGTGAATACAGCAGCCATATAAATGTTGCACAGTATTTTCACAGCAATTTCTAATACAAAGTGTTTCGAGGCAAAATTCTCTGTTGAACTTGCCAACACAGCTTGTGGAGAGAAATCCTGGGTACCTTTTAGACTTTAAGAGCATTCACCTGAAAGGATGAGCTGCAGACCTGGTTCCAGCAGCATCCATTTATCCCACCTGCCTGCAGTGGTGCCGCATAAGCAGCACTGAGCAGACACCTTTGCTGGAGGACCCTCTGGGAACAAATGGGATTTGTAAAGAGAATGAAGCCACCATTTGGCTATGACATCAGTTGGAGGTACTGATGCTCATCAGAGCACCGTTTTTCCCAAAACGCAGTCTTCAGTTCCAGTGAGCCAGGACAGGAAAGAGACACAATGACATGACCAGAATAGAGCTATTACCATTAAATCATACGCATGATATCAGAATTGTATGTAATATTGCTACCAAGGTATAAAAAAGAAAGCTGTCCACAGCAAAGTGAAATCTTTGCACACTCAAGAGCATACAGCAAAGCTGCATTATGCTGAAGTGGGGAAATTTGTAATTGTTGGGAAACTAAAATATATCAGAAGACAGAAGGGGAAAAAGTCTGCTTGGGCCAAACTGTATTTTGATTTGCATCATAAGTATTTAGGACAGAATATATACTGATCGTACATATAAAAATACAAGCATAAGCCAACCAAAACAATCTTCAGGGAATCTAAAGTTTATATCCAGAACAAGAATTCTTACTGCTAAATACTTCTAAATAAAGCAAATTGTTTACATTCTCAACTAGAATTCCCAAGACACAAAATAGTAAATGAAAATAAAATGTCACATCATGATTTCAGTTTTGTTTTTATAGGCAGGTATAAGGCACCAGCCAACTGAAAGTATAATCTCTGCAATGTATGTTCCATGCAAAGTAATTTCAACTAGACTATGTCAAATGTTCAAGAAAAAGCAATCACTTCCAGTAAAACTGAGCACCGATGAACAATGCTCTGTCAACGTGAAGAATGGCAAAAAGACTAAGGAAATGTTTAATTAGACTTTTGTTCCTAGACACATCTGAAGTTTTCCAAAGGTTATTAGGATTTCAGGTAGTGATGCAATACCAAACCACTAGCTTATCTTAGAAGGGTCATTTGAAGTTCATCTAGTCCTATCTAACATTCCACAAGTTAAACCCCACAGCAGAGATGCCCAGAAAACAACACAAGTACAAAATTCGGAATTGCTACCCTGAAATGCCCATGTTTAGTGACTAGTGAATCCTGGAGATGCCTTTACTTAATAAAAGCTGCACCTTGCAACTTTACATATTTTGTGGTTTGTAGATATGCAAAAGAGCTTTGCAGGGCTGAGCCACTCTGCCCAGTTGACATCACAGTTGACTGGGATTCAGAAACAAGCATTCTTGTACCCGATTTCCCTGTGAACACAGATTTTCCTAGTAAAAACTGACCAGATCAGATCTGCTGAAGCAATAGTCCATTTTTCGTTTTGAAATGCATCCAGAGAATGCAGATAGAAGAGAGAGGGAAGGGAGAGAAGAGAGGAAGAGATGAAACCAGATTTAAAATGTTAAAATATCCTAGTAGTGAGAAAATCAATGTTCATTTCCCTCGTGTGACTGGATTCTAACCCCAGTCTTCTATTTAGAAGACAACCATGATTCCCAATTACAAATTAGTCTACGTATGGGATTTTCCCCCATTGCTTTTGCTGAAACCATGCAACTTTTGCAGAAAGTAATGCATGAGTCACTGAGCAAGAGGGAGCATGGCTGCAGTTAATGGCTCACTACAGGTGATGGAAGGATTCTGATGAAAGAGGATTATAAAGAAAGAAACACATTTCATGATAAAACAGGGCTTGTTCCTGCCTCATTTCTATCCAAATACTGTGCTACTCAAAAGGTTTTTGGCAGCTACCCGAGGGCACTAAGCAGAGAAATTATAAGCAACAATGGTCTCTCAGGACTTGAAATGTGATGCAGTTTTCAGGTGGATCTGCCAGCATCTTCCTTAAACTGAATATGGTTCAAACACCAAAAGGTCTTTGAATTTTTAATGTTAGGTTTCAGTAGGGTCCCTGGAGTAAGGTAACATTTGGAAAAGGCAGTTCGGATCTGTTGTGTGAGACTGGATCAAAATGAAAATGGTTTTGAACAAATCTCTCCTTGGCCAAGATGTCCCTCCAGGCTTGCTCTACATTCAGCATTTTCTGATGGCTTCCTACAAGCCAATAATCTTCAAAAAATCACTTTTTTGTTTTTATAAATGTGTCTTCCTTGGAGTCTGCCAGCACAACAGTGCTAAATGTTCTCTGCCCATTCCAAAATTTCCATCCCACATGCTCAAACATCTTGCTCTGCAGCACCCTTTGCTCTTCTCCCAGGAGGCATAGTCTACCCCCATTACCTGCTGTGCCTGCAGTACCTATACAGTGCCCAAGAACTAAAATGAAAAAAAGGACAGACAGAACAGTTATACCAGCTGTCACACAGACACATAAGGTGTCCTAACACAGTCACTGCAATTTACCACATGAAACTAAACAGGACAAAACGGCGGTTAAGCCCAAATCATCCATATTGTTGCCTCATTTTTTATTATTCTTCGCTGCTTTGACTGGTAATTTCTTGAGCATTTGCAAGACACAAGGAAGATCAGCATTTCTTGTAAATGCCTGACTTTTTTGGTATATAGCAATATAAGATAGCAAGTAGTATTTCCTAGTTAGATACCTTCCAGGATCTACTGACCACTAATAAACAACTAGATAGATAGATAGACAGACAGACAGATCAATACATAAAAGAAACATACTGCTATAGATGGGAGCAATAGAAAATGCCAGATAATCTTTTCCTCAGGTGTTTCTCTGGATAAGTTTTCCACGTATCTGAATTCCAGAAAAAAGATTCTAGATTAAGGAAGAAATCAGAAACTAGGTTTCATGTCAATCAAGTTACTGCAGTAAGATACTTGGGAAACAATTGAGTGCTGAGATCTCACATAATTTCCACCTATTTGCATTCATCTGTACGTGTAAAGAGCCTGAGATGCTGTCTATAGTCATTTAATCACCACAATTCACAAAGTTTCATCTAGCCTGAACATTTTATGAGCTGGCTTTGGGATTATCTTATGCACTTGTGATTTTCTCTCTCTGCAAGGCAAATGAGAGTGCAAACTAAATGAATACTTTCATGAAAAATTATCCTACAAGATCTGCTGTTACTTCAGACATTACAATAATTTTGATCTGTAAAAAGAACACACTGCATCACCAGGTTGCTTTACTGCCTGTGATACTCAAGACAACAATGCCTGCCAGTGCATTGCAGTGGCATGTATTGAATGCATGGAATGCAGTGGTAGTATTTGCAAAGCAATTCTAAGTGTCCAATACTTGAAAAACATTGAATTGCTATTGAAACAAATGGACTCAGAGATGACTAACTGAAATGTAACTTTGTGTGTTGTGTAAGTTTGCAACACAGGCAGAGGTAAAGCTGGATTTTTTGTTTGGGATTTTTTGTTTTGTTTTGTTTTTTTTTTTTAAATGAACACATGATATTTTGCTCAAACCTTGTATACTGATATGAAAAAATTATACTTTATGCAACTTTTATTATTAAACTCAGAAAGAAATTATTTCTTATAGGCAAAAAACATCCCAGAAAAAAGTGTCTTTTTTTGACCAAGTTACTTCCTACGTAGTACCTGTCTCTCAAACACCACATCCAGTCACTAACTCAGCACACTACTAAATGAATTAAATGGGCCAGTGCGTCTACAGACAGTACACTGACCATCTCAACAAACACTGGAGCGACAGAAGGCACGTTCATATGCTGGTGTGTTAAGGAATGGAAAGAAAGGCATGATTATGCTCAAGGACATTATTATGTGATAACTCAAGGAAGCAAGTGAATGTTAAATTATAACACTGCTGATAGTGTCATTAACTAGAACTAATGAAAATTCTGATGATTATACTCTCTGCTCCAACTATAAACAACAGTGACATATGGTACAAATGATATAGCAACACGGTGTTTTCATTTCAATTCACAAAGCAACAAAATTAAGAATATACGGGGTGGTGGTAAGACTGAATCGATGCTGGAAAGCATTCAGTGAACAGCCTGAAGGGACAGACTCATATACTTAGAGCAGATATCCTTAGAGCAGGAAAAAGAATGGTGCTAAACATGACTTCAGACAACACTCAGTGTTAACAGAAAGACTAAAGTACAGACTGCAAATTTATGAGGGAAATTCAGTCTCACAGAAACATACACTTCATCTTCTTGCCATTTTTCAACTAATTCAAGAAAATTAAGACCAAACCATCCAGAACCACTGCATACATGAGAGAATTCTAATACAGCTTTCTCCAGATTGCTTAATCTAAATAGCCCACGGCATACACGTGCATCAATACCTACCTCTCATGATACATTAATCTCTGAGCAAAATCAGGCTTAATAACTGGTTTAGAAAATATATATTACCAATCTCAAACATTTAATGATTAAACTAGGCATTATTATCGGTATCTGTTCATTACTGAAACTGTTGGATGCTGGATAGGCAGCAACTTTCTAAGCCAGTCTCTTCAGATCATTTTAGTTACCTCCAACCAGCTTGTTGAGATAACAAAATCACAGAAACACTGGAGCTGGAAGGGATAGGTAGATTCCAACCCAAAGAAGAGCAAACTTTAGTTAGACCAGGTTGTTCTGGGCCTTGTTACAAAGAAATTTGAATGTTTCCAGGGACAGATACAACACAGCACTCTAAGCACTTAGTACTTACCTGCTCTTAGTGTCACAGCATATCCATAAATACCTCTGTTTCCTGATGCTTGAACGCATCATTCCATCTACAAAGGAATCTGAAACCAAGACTTTGAATGTCCACTGTCTTCTGAAAAGGGATTTTGAAGTTAGCATGATGGGGATTCCATATTTACTGTTTCTTTGAAGGTCTCTACAGTACACATGCCTACAGTCAACAAAGCAGTCAAGAGTTTCTCCATACGTGAACCTGCTGTTTTCTTGTAAAAAATACTTTTTTAGAGCAATATGATTTCAGTGTTATCTGCTGTTGAAGGATATGCAATAATTCAGAATTGAGTATCATTATTATTCACAATAGAATTCTTAATTTTTTGCTATGAAAAAATGCAAAAATCTCTTACAACATGCTCATTTTCTTCTACTCTTAAAAAAAAAAAAATCTACTCTTCTACTCTTCAAAAAAAATTGTCTATGATAGTAAATATCCTGCATATGCGGTTCCTTCACTGTTTATGCTAAAATGTTTGCATGACTTGATTGAACTTAGGCTGCACCTGTGAAGACACATAGCTGAAAGAGACAAAATTTTAGCCTTTCTTTTTACTTGTGCCTGTTTTCCAGCCACCCTCCATGGTTTCTCTACCCACAACTCAGTATACTATTTTGCTGTTCCTTCCCTTTTACTTAAATTTTCTCCTTCCTCAGATTATGAATGTCAACATAATTTGGGTTTAGGGGGGAAAAAAAAACCTCTAGCAGAAGTAATCTTTACAAGCATGAACAACTAAGATGGTACAAATATGTTTCCTTTACAATATTATTTTCTAGCAAACTAAATATATTTTTCAGTAGAAACACAGATGTCTGCAGAATTCACATGACAATACAAGAAGAAAAATTCTTAATAGCAACATTCCTTTGGAGATGTTAGTAAATTATAAAAAGAAAAATATAAAAACTCTGTCAAATGCAAAATTATTCCTGGGTCCTTTAAAAACAAGGTTTTGGCACAGAAAGGATTCTAGATACTGTAGCAAGTCCAATTTCAGGCTGTCTTTGCAAAATAAAGGTATCAAGTGGAATTACATCCACAAAATGTATACAGTTTTGTAATTCCCAACATATCTTTCATTCTTTCTATGTGCATTTGTAAACAAATCTATGTTTTGAGTATAGACACTTTAATGTCTTGTTCAAAATACATCTGTAGTCCTGAAATTTTTCAGACGATATAGGAATTTCACATATAAAATGAAAATACCTAAGAAATACCTACCAGTCTGCATTACAAACCAATACCAGTTATATTGTATCTCCTTTATTGTTTCTTTTTATATGGTGTGTAAATATAAAAAAAAAAAGAAAAACAACAATAAAATATACAGAGAAGCTATGAATATAAAGAATAAAGCCCACTGATGGAAGTGAATTGTTTCTATGCAATATAGTACAAGCCTTGGTAATTTACAAATCTGCATGAGGTTTCAATCAGCAATATACTGCTTACAAGCCTGGAGAAATGCATATCTGACAAAAATCAGCATGTTCCAGAACAACATATGTGAATCACTGCAAATCTACTTCGGAAAAAAAGAGCAATTTGAGAAAGCAGTATAATAAAGTTTATGAATTTATCAAAAATGTCTTAATCTTTCCAGGTGGGAAGGAACAGACATTACGTTTTACTCATCCATCCTTGGGATTAATCTTGGAAATTTCTGCAGCGTAAGTCTATTCACTTGATCACTACAAATATGTGTGTACTCACACCTGAAAAGCCTGGCTTAATTGTGGAGAAGAATCTCTTACAGACTTGTCAGAACATACTTTGTCAGGAAAGAGCAGCAGGGCACCTTATGCAATTGCTGTCAGAGGCCAGACCCTAGGAAAAGCTCTCCTTCACTTCCCAGTGACTCTGCAGTGGAATATAAATGTGCAGCATCTTTCTATGATTCTAGGAGATGCTTGCAGATTTCCATGTTTCAAACTTAGGAACTGCAGGCTTGAAGAGTCTTCTTTAAACAGGAAAAGCTGATTTACTCCGACAAGTCTGGTTAGGAAGGTTTTCTGTTTAAACAGGCAATATAATCAAAATTTTATTACGCAGATTTCAAACATGTTGTCTCAAATATTTTTAAATATGTGTCATTTGCATGTAGACAGTTTGAAGAAATACTTAATTTATTACTTAAGTCATTTAAAACCTTACCAGTCCATTCCTCAACTACACAATTTGGTGTGCTTTTCCTAATTATCACATAAGCTGTTCCAGACAGAGCTTGTAACATGAATGCCTCCATTTTCAAAAGATAATTGAATATAATAATAGTTCTTCAGAAGCAACATTTTTATAACTGTGCAGAGTTAAGATTTTTGTCACAAAGAGGGTAGAATAAAGTTTATTTATGTTCTCCTGTGAATTAACCTTTTTAAAGATACTAACGTTTTGATTTTTTTTAAAGAATCAGTTTTCTTAACTTTTGTGAGCGTCCATCTAACTAATGTCATTCACCTTCACCTTAACACTAGAAACATAATTTTGCATTATTTTTCCCTACTAAATGTGAAATTTTGCTTAAGAGCAGCCTTTCAAATACAACTCATTGTTGTTCCTACCTAGAAATGGCAGAGGAAACAGTTTTATGCCAAGCCTTTAAAATTTCAGAAAAAGCAGGCATAAAAAATGGTTAAAAGCAATGTCCTTTTAAACCTCTCCAGGTGAACAACTAATAGGAGGTACCTGAACTTGAGGAAAACTGCAGTAACTAATCTTCAAGAACTCAAAGAGACTTTCCCATTTTATTACAAGACAGCTAAGGAACACTTAAACAGTGGAAAGTTGATTATAGGTCTCATGGTTTTAATGGACCAAAATCACTATTTGTATAAATGGTCATGCTTACACTGCTTTCACCACCAGCTTGCCTGCTTCTCCCCGTGCTGAACTTGGCTACAGGTTCATAATCAAGCGGTTTCCCTTAGCTACAGCCACAAACTGTTTAACATATAAAGGCAACAGGTTGAAACTTACTATAGACTCTACAGTGGAAAGGATTTTCATAATGACAGACAGCCATTAATCTCTCTGTTCAAAGTGTACTGTGTGATTAAAAAATAGCAGGGCAGAGTTATCTGTGGCTTTAAACCTTGAGCAACATTTACAGCAGGGCAGAGCGAATATAAAATATTATTCTGGCACAGACTAGCATGTGGATTTGAAGTTGCGATTATTATAAATTTAAGTAATATTTTTAGTATGATTCATGGTGGCTCAGTTGCAGTTCCACATTGTTGGACATTTAACTGAAGCATGCAATATTTTGGAAAAAACACATGAAACTATGGATTCATTTATCAGCCTCCAACCTGACCCACAGCTTTTACATATTGCTACATAACAATTTCCAGCAAAAAAGCTCAAAACAAAACAAACACCCCCCCAAACAATTAATTTAAAAACAACAACAAAACCTCAAAGCCCCACACCAAATAATAATATTCTTTTTGTAATATTTTCAAATGTTTTATCATTAGATTTCAACTACATTTAAAATATAGAATCTGTCACTCCCCGTGAGTATTTGCACTTTGCAACCATAAATCCAACATAGAAAACGGAACATTAATATTTCATATTCCTTTCTTTCAAGAGGTAGTTTTGGGGAAAACAAATAAAGCAATGAATGGTACCCCAAGAATAAATTTCCAGAATAAAACTTTCTCTTTCTGGGAAACCAGAATGATACTTTTGTTATCTGTGAACCAAACAATAGTAACAGAAGGTGCCTATATTGAATGAAATTTGATATATCTGGCCAAAATATACCATAAAGAATTTTATGCAGAAAATGCTCCTAATTTTTAAAAGTCTTGATTTCAAACATAAAATAAATGGATATAAATTTTAAACAGTTAAATCATAAAGGGATGGAATAGCAAGTGAAAACGAACTATTCGAAGTTTTCAGGGCCTTCAGAAGTTTCACCAGTGAGGAGGACCAGGTGAAGACCACCTCCCCAGTGTGAGTGGGACCAGTTTTCTTAAGTATCATCAGAGACAGGATAGCAAGTTGGGAAGTGACACAGTTCATGCACACATTGAACATCTGGCATTTTTGGCTTTATTTCCTCTGAAAGTGCAAAAAGCAGCAGGATTTTACTGCCAGCATATTCATAGCTTTGAAAAATTCAAATCATACATGCTATTTCACTGAATGTTGTCAGTTGTGCTATTTTAATGATCAAAATGCAATTTTCCTAGTATAACGAAAAGCAGAAATCTCAGTTTAGCCAAATTACATTCCAGTTATCTGGTATGTGGTTTAATGCTTAGATCAGTCCTCAAAGTAGCTTTCAAATAGTCTAATCAGCTATGCAGGCAAGTAGCTCCTGTTAAGTTCATACAATGTTTTTCTGCTACCAAAGAGTTACTTGAAGTACCACGGAATTGTTCAAATTACAACTTACTAGGGATTTGTGCTCCTAACGTATACACAGACAGATCTGTTACTACCTATGAACCTCAGAATCCATATGATACTTTTATGTAACTGTCCATTGCCACTCTAAAGGATCCATGAATACCTCATGCTGAAATTTCTGTCCCTACAGAAAATATCTGACATTTTTGTTAGTGCTTTTCTTTTTACTATATTATTACAGTGTGGTTTAAATTGCAAAAGATTTGGATACAATAAACATTGTTTTAAATCTAATCAGAAACATTATCTAGGAAAAAACATTTCACACATTCTCACCATAGGCAGTTGGGCACACAGCCTCAAATATATATCAGTCTTAGTCCCATTTTGGACCATCTGGGTCACCTTGAAATAGTGATGATTTAACCAGAATGGCCCAAAATTGAAAGGTAGAGAATGAAGTCATTAAAAAAGAAAAGGGAGAATTTCTGTTGGGTGACCAGTAGTTGGTGATTTGTGCTTCTGACAAATAATCAAGAGCTATTGGCGACAATGGCATTTGTTCTCCCTACAAAGCCAGGGAAGTTGCTGGAAGTGGAGGAATATCATGGTTATGGCAAGTGTACCTTATATGAAGGCTAGTATGAAAGCACTCAAAATAGAATGGTATTTGAACTTAACTTTTGTTTTGGGAGATCTCTAGAAATACTGGTGTAAAACTTATGTATCCATTCTTCAGAAACTGCTATGTATCACTGCAGTACCTGAACACACAGTGCATAGCTTCTAACTCAAAATCCCCTCATTTATCTTTTAAAGTATACATATGTATATATTCTTACACCTACTTACACTTCCTGAGTGTGTGGATCTGTAAAATACATACATTTGGGTATGCAAAAAGATATGTTGTATTGCTTAGGAAATTATAGATGTGGAAATAGTGGGGTTTAGCCTACTATAAATACATAAAAGAAGGTAGATTTAGACTAGATATAAGGAAAATGTTTTTTGCAATGCAGGTGGTGAAACACTGGAATAGGTTGCCCAGAGAGGTGGTATACGACCCATCCCTGGAAACATTCAAGGTCGGGTCAGATGGGGCTGTGAGCAACCTGATCTAGTTGACGTCCCTGCTCATTGCAGGGGGTTTGGACTCGATGACCCTTAATGGTCCCTTCCAACCTAAACTATTCTATGATTCTATGATTCTTTAATTGGACTGATATATAAAGCAAGATTTTAAGAGAAAGAATCAAATGTGTTTCGATATTGCCAACCTACACCTCAATGTGGTGGTGAATAAAAAGAACTGTTAGGGACATCAGACTTCACCTGCAAAGATCTATTTTATCTGTTGCAGCTACTAAAAGATGTCAGTCTCTCCCTTCCCCTCTCTGTCTCTCTCTCTCCCCCTCGTATTGTCCCCTTGTGTTTTTCATCAACTGCTTTGCCCAGTAGCTACTTCATAAATGCATGATTCTAAAAATTCTTTCTGACATCTGTTTCTGATTCATCTTTTTTCGTGCCCTTTCAAGCTCCATATCCTATCATCAGTACAGTGGGCCCAGTTCACCCCGATGTAACTAATCTAGCCACTGGCTCTATGCATAGTTTTAGTCTTGTTTGTTCAGGGGGTTAATTTCTATCTAAGCTATTAAAAATGACATTTCAATGCAATTCCCTCGTAACTGTCATGTTCTATAAGATGCATCTGTACTTCTCCTATAATTTTCCATTTACTCTCAGGACCACCTCTATAGCTTTTATGAAATGTTACCTATTTCATGCTGCACTTCTTTTATTTGAAATCCTAGCAATGCTCTTAGGTTTCCTGTGGTTATGTCAGTCAGAAAAGTTCAAAAGAAAAAATTCCTGTTCAGCCGCAAGAACTTCCAGGCATTATATGAATAAATAAATAATAAAAAAAAGAAGTAGTGAACACATGAAGATGTGGAGCTAAAGCAAATGTTCCCTGTCCACTCTTTACACGTTCAGTAGAAAAACAACAAATGCTAAACGCTTTGTCATTTCATGTCATGTGGCCTTCAGGAAAAAAATTTTGTGAAGAAGCCACTTAGGCATTACCTGTAAAACTAATCCAAGCTGGGATGTCAGACTGCGGTGATGCAGTCAGAATATTTTCTATGTGGGCTTGCTGTTTGCATCCTTCTTTCACCCTTTTTTCTTCACCTCTACTTCATCCTTTGCTTTCCACTTCAGTGGGGTCCTTGCTTTCATTGCCTCTTAATTTTGCTTGTTCATCCTCTCCAAAGCTTTTCAGCCCTGCAATGTCATGGCATGATGCTGATAGTGGTCATTTGGCCAGCATAATATCTGTTTCTTCCACCTTGTTTCTGAGTTGTAAATTAAGGTTTGGACCTTTGGAGGGGGGACTAGGAGACAACTTCCTGTTGTTCTGTGGAGTACCTGTTGCAATCAACAGCCCCTCAACAGATGTATCCCTCAGCAAGGCCCCAGGTCCAGGTGACTGATGCTTAATAACCTTTGACAGGTATTAAAGAGACCCAAATCATAACCGTCCAATAAAATATTATGTCTTACTAAGGACAAGAAATAACACCATAAGTTTGCAATTATTTGCTATGACACTGTTATGTACAGATATGCACACACAGAAATGCCTATAAATGTTTTTAAATTTTTCATGTTTGAAACACTAGCAAACTCTTCCATTCAAGTTGAAGCTTTGGCTTTTATAAATAAATTATTAAAGCAGCATTCTAAAATAATGTGCCAGGAAAGAAGTCTCATATTTTGAAACCTTGACCAAAGAAGCATTTTTCCTAGTTTTTCTAATATTTTGTTAGCTACATTTAAATATTTGCAAGCACATAAACACAGGCATGCCATAATAGCTGGGGGAAAGAAAACACATTTAAAATTTCAACACTATGCCAAAATAGTTGCTACTGAACATGTTGAAAAAGCTTCTAATGTAAAATGAATGTGGCACCTGTACAGTTTTGGCTGCCAAAAAAACTCTCTGACAGTAAGCAAAAATGATGAAAAGTGAGTAGGCAAAAAGTCCTATTTTTTGATAACTCAAGTCACTTTAAGCTCTTGGGTTCAGAAAGGCATGAATAAATAATGAGAAATGACCAAAAAGTTCTTGAAAGAAAAGAGGCCAAACAAACTTTTCACTGTTGTACATCACATGAAACAGATGGTAAGTGATAAACAAGTCACCACAGTAAATTGGATCCAAACCAAGAAACTAAAGAGTAAAGTGAGCCGCTAAATCCCATGTGCCTGTGGCACATGAGCTGCTCTGTTCACCCAATAGTTGCATTTCTTTTTTCAGTTCCTCCCCAGGAAATAGGGCTGGGGAGATGTGCTTCTCATCACTCCTTCCCTGCACTCTTCCTCATTATCCCTTTGCCTCTCACTTGCCCATGAATTAATTCCTCAGGGCTCATGCTGCCTTTTACTACCAGTCCTCAAAAAAAAAGAAAAAGCCATGAGGAAGACTATATTCACTGTTAATCTCTCCACCCACATATTAATTCTACACTGGTTAGCTACAGCAACAATATAATACTGTTTATCAAATTAGTTTGTACTGTGGTGTCTGCTCCATCAAATAGCAACTACAATTGACTGCAACCAAAAATCACCTGTTTTGTTTACTTATATTTGGTGCAATTTGTGAGGTTCCTCTGCAGATGTAAAAAAACTCAAACTACTTGCTTACCTCATGTATCACCTGATGATGGTCAGTCAGCCCTATGCTGAAAAACTTTAAAGCAAATTTGACCTCAGAGCCTGTACTTAGAAAGGGAAGAGGCAGCTCTCGTTTTGAAAAGCCTTTGCTGTTGCACCAGAAAAAAACAGCTTACACAGTATCTAATTTCATAATCAAGCCATACATATACTGAAAGTTTCCTGAGAAACTATTTCCTGTGCTGTGTTCCTTCTACTGAGTCCTTTTAATAGAAAATAAAATTAATTGAAAAGCATAACTAAGTGATATTATAACATGAAGAAAATGCTTCTTTGATGTTGTTAATGTAACATATTTTGAAAACAGATTCAGTATAAAATGTTTCTCTGATAATCAGAAAATGGCTATCAGTATTATGGTTTGATTTAGATAATTTCTCCCACATTCCTGATGGAAGCATACCGGATTTACAAAATATCAGAAGGGGTCTAGCAAAAATATTAAGTGTGGGATCTGGACTGTCAGAATACTGCATAATTTACATTTTGAGCATTATGACTGCATCAGAGATTTCACTCATGTTTCTACTTTGTATCAGGTTTTTCTTAACTAACATTCAACTTCTGTTTCTTGGAACAGACTGAGAAACTCCTCTTTACCTTAGATTCAATGGTATCGAAAAAATAACATTACACAGTGCAAGTATAGTGAAAGCTAGACGTAGGTTCCACTGTGGTGTGATGGGTTGACCTTGTCTGGCCGCCAGGTGCCCACCAAGCTGCTCTATTACTCTCCTTCAACTGGAATGGGGGCAGCAAATACGAAAAAAGGCTCACAGGTCAAGATAGACAGGGAGATCGCTCAGCAACTATCATCACAGACTAACAGATTAAACTTGGGGAAATTAATTTAATTTATTGCCAATCAAAGGTCAGAGTAGGATAACAAGAAATAAGGACAAATCTAAAACCACCTTTCCCCCATCCCCACCTTCTTCCTGGGCTCAGCTTCACTCCCAATTTCTCTACCTCCTCCTCCCAAGCAGTGCAGGGGGACAGGGAATGGGGGTTGTAGTCAGTTCACCACACCTTGTCTCTGCTTCTCCCTCCTCCTTATACTCTTCTGCTGCTCCAGTGTGGGGCCCCTCCCACAGGAGACAGTCCTCCATGAACTTCTCCAGTATTGGTCCTTTCCATGGGCTGCAGTTCTTCAGGAGCAGACTGCTCCAGCATGGGTCCCCCACGAAGCTACAGGTCCTGCCAACAAACCTGCTCCAGCGTGGGCTCCTCTCCACAGAGCCACAGGTCCTGCCAAGAGCCAGCTTCAGAGTGGGATCTCCACAGGGTCACAGTTCCTTCACAGCACATCCACCTACTCCGGCGCGGGGTCCTTCACAGGCTGCAGGTGGATATCTGCTCCACCATGGACCTCCATAGACTTCAGGGGGACA
>VYXH01003192.1:39417-52770 GCA_013397275.1 Burhinus bistriatus
CCAGTATAGTTTAAAGCTCTGTCGATCAGCCCCGTTAGCTCGTGAGTGAAGACCCTCTTCCCCCTTTGAGAAAGATGAATCCATCCAACACCAGCAGGCCTGCTGCTGTGTAGACCATCCCATTATCAAAAAAACCAAAATTCTAGCACTGACACAAGTCACGGAGCCATGTATTAATAGACTGGGTCCATCTGTTTCTTCGAATATCACTGCCTGCAACTGGAAAGACAGATGAAAAACTCTGAAGTAGGCCTACAGAAAGACCAGGGTTAGTAATGGACTCCTAAGAAGTCTTGTTCCTTCTATAAGAGGCTTGGTTGTGTCCAATCTGAGACACAAAACCAGCAGATAAATAGGATCCAGTAGTGCCTGGGATGCTCTTCCAAGACCTGCCACTTCAGCTAGGGAAGAACAGGCAGTGGATAGCACCTGGTGGACCTGGCAATGGCAACCTGACACAGATACCCAGAAACACAGACTAATTCAACTGAGATGTCACTAGGCCTGCACACCTGCACCAGACCAAGGCTGTACAGCTGCAAAGCTGCCTGGTAGATGCACATCAACTATAAATGATCACAGAATGACAGTCAAATGAGTAACACCTATCCCAATGGAAAAACTCAGGAAAGTCAAGACATACCATTCACTTTCAGCTCCTCTGTCTAGTTCTGTTGCACAGGGTTGACCCCAGTATGTATGTCTACCTCTACCATCTATCTTGCAGTAATACACAAACCTTTGTATTTTTAACATATTACTGTTATGAAGCTAAAATAAAATGTGTATTTTTGCCAGTTGGTAAAATGTTTTCATGTTTCTTTTACTTTTTCTTCCCACTTTTGATACCTATTCAGCAGCATTCATTAATCTCCCTGTCCTCCAAGCCACTTGATTTTGCCTCAATACCAATGAAAACGGAACTTTAAAATCATTGTATGCATAGCTAATGTGACAAGTCTGTAATTTATCTCTTTGGTATCTTTTTATTCTTTTACACCCATCTAAACTAAAAATGTATTTTATTGAAGGACTGCACTTTATACAGTCCATCCAGTTGTAATACTTTCTTGTTCCTAAGTCAGCTAGTATAAAATTAGCTTGATGGCGTCAGACATTTCCTGAATCTAGACCAGTAAATTCTCTAGAGGCAGAGACTGTCATTACCCATTTTTATCAGGAGTATTACACACATAGAGATTAAAACTTGGACAAGTGGAGACCTTGCTGAATGAAAGAACCTCAGTATTTTTTTCCTTCCATTTTAAAATAGCATAATTAAGACATTTTAAATAACTGATTCCTAGTTTCCATTCAAGGGAAGTTCTAAGCATGTTTAAGCCCTATCAGTGAATATATTTTAGGGGATATTTGTTGACCATGTATTTGGACATTTCGAGTATGCAAAGCTTGCTTTCCTACACTTTACTGCTTGGCATAAGCCACACATTGAATATTACAGCTCTTTGGAAACAGATGAAAAAAATATGGGTTTGATTTCCAGTACAAAACCAAAATTGCAATTCCAAATTTGTACACAATATCCTGTTAACATCCATCGGGGAAATAAGGGCTGTTATGAGAGCAGCAAGCAATCCTATGCTCCACTAAACACACACACACGACTGTTCTTACATTTGCAGCGGCCATTCTGTAAAATTTTCCTTTTTCAAGATGTATGGAACCTGAAAGACTCGACTGGAGACAAGCTAGGAGTATTTCTATTGGTTTGGAATTATAGCATTTTGTTAGAAGTTTTATTTAACTTCAGAACAACAAAGAGTTATTAAGAAATTCATGGAAACAAATATATCGTCAAAATTGTTTCAGGAAAGAAGTGTTTTATATCAGTCTTTTGATAGATTTACTACTATGATTTATAAAAACAGTCCTCCTGAGCTACCAATACTTTGGGGGGAAGTTGAAAGCCCCAGGGAACCTCAGCCTTTCAGTCTTCAGGCTACAATTAGAGTCTAGAAGGCCAGGCCAGTTCTGCCAAGAAACTACATGGGTTTCTGATGGAAAGCTTTTGATGTTGCTCAAAGAGATGATAAAAAATTCCCACTCTCTGCTCGAATATTTAAACATGAAGGATGGTGTCAGAATCTTTAGTCTGAATATTTATCATGAAAAGCACTGACCATAATGCTGTATTTTCATCTGTGAGAGACATATCAAGAAGCCCTTCAATCTGTGAAATACAACACCTTTAGTCTGTGACAACCACAGAGACCTTAGTTTCAATCATCTACTTAAAAATAAACTCAGTGACAGCATGGGCAGTCAAACTGGCTGTCCAGTATCAGTCAGTGCATGCTAAGGCAGGGCAGGTAAACTGTTTTCTCTCTTACTCAATTCCTAACACTGACTATTGATGATTGGCATGTTTCCAGTTAAAAGTGAACTGAGAGTATCTGAATATCCTTTATAAGCATTTTTATTGCCACATCTAATAAATTTTAGTAATCTTGAGCCACATTACATAAACTTAGATCTCAAAACTTTATCCCATTCTTACACCACTGTGCATTTGTGGAGAAAGAAAAGGAAGAGTAGGGCAGGAGAAGATAATGAAGGGTACAAAAAGCCAAACTTTCAAACTATCCAAATACTATATAATTCTGGTAGAATTAAAGCCTGGGCTGAGCAAATTCTGTCGTTTGTGTTTCCTGTAGTGCACTGAGGCACTGCCTTCTTACTACACCAACCTGCAAACGTGTCTGCAAACGTCCCTTATATCTGATTTAGTATCAGGTCTAGAAAAGCTGCAGTGCTAGGAACACAGTTCCTCCAGGAAGAAGTTTGTCATTGCCTCCCAGTGCTCCTCCTGGGCAGCGTGACTATGCATCATACCTTCTTTCACACTCTATCTAAAGGACAAATCCCAGAGATACTAAAGTCTTACTAACTCATTAGACTCTCCTCTTAAATTTATCATTTTCCTGTTCCACAGCACAGGATTTTAAGCACTTAACCACATTTTTCTTTTATTTACTATATATTATTAAATCTCATGTTTTTATGAATTCATTAACAGGTTCTACATTCACTTGACAGCTAATAATAAAAGTCCTCTCTACCACTAATTATAACAGTCCTATTGAACACCACTTAGCTTTCTATATTATTTCTCTACCTTGAATTCTAGCACAGGAACTTACTTTTAATGAGGATAGCACCCTTATTTTTCAGTTATATCCTAAACAGCAAAAGTGACTTTACTTCTTTTGTTTAGTCAGTGAGCTAAAAAGAGGCTTTTCAAACACCTTCCTGTCTAGGTAATGTAGTACAAGTTAATGTATCAGAAGATTTATTTATGAATATTCTTCAAAACCGCTGTACTTCAGAACTTCTGGAGTAAATGGAGGCAGCTTTCATATACAGGTGACTCTTGCTGTTTCCAGCATGGACAGAAGAGCCTGGCTCTATTCTGATTCTGTATGCGCTATACTACTGCTCCCATTGTGCTAGACTCATTTCACAAGCTTATGCACGTCCCATGCCTTAAATAAAATAAATAAATAAATAAAAAAGCCTCTGTTTCTCACAGATACAAAAGGGCCCATACTGTCTTATAACCTAAATTAAAAGAAGGAAAGCAAGCACAACAAAAATCACTTTATTTGTTCATTTTTTGGTACTGATTCAACTGGACTGGTTTAACAACACAGTATGAGGAAGCTGGTCCACACAGATATGGATAAAATTAGAAGTCGCCTCCAGTCCATTTCCTTCATACATTTCGTGAGTACAGAGAGATGTATTACTGTCCAATGCAAAAGAATTGCATTTTCATCTGTAACAATTACTATGCAGTAGCGTAACTGCCTTTCTTCATATGTGACTTGTTACACTCTATTGAGAAATACCTGCTTTATAGTTTTCTCATGAGAAAGTTTGCTGATGAAATTTTTTCATAAGCAATTTTGCCGATGACACCAAGCTGTGTGGTGCAGTTGACGTGCTGGAGGGGATGAACGCCATCCAGAAGAACTGGACAGGCCTGACAGGTGGGCCTGTGCAAACCTCATGAAGTTCAACAAGGCTGAGTGCAAGGTCCTGCATATGGGTTGGGGTAATCCCAAGCACAAATACAGGCTGGGCAGAGAATGGATTGAGAGTAGTCCTACAGAGAAGGACTTGGGGGTGTTGGTGGATAAGCTCAACATAAGCCAGCAATGCACGCTTGCAGCCCAGAAAGCCAACCGCATCAAAAGGGCTGCATCAAAAGAAGCATGGCCAGCAGNATGGAAGATGTCCTTGACCGTGGCAGGGGGGTTGGAACTAGATGATCTTTAAGGTCCCTTCCAACCTAAACCATTCTGTGATTCTATGATGATCCTATCACAGTAAATATATGATATTGTGAGAAACACCAAGGGTTTTCTTTTGCGTTGTATTATCTTCAATAAATCAGTATCTCCTGATATCAAACATTTGCAAATCTAACATTTACCAAAGTAGATGTGGAATGTTTTTTACACACAAGGAAGAAACTGGAACATACAGACATACAAACAGCTTTTTATGTAGTACCATAAAGATTCTGCAACCAATCCTTTTGCAGTGGGTGTGAGGAAAGTACACTGGCTTTGTTTCAAAAGTCAGCTTCCACTGGTGTTGGCTGTAGTTCATCTTAATGACTGCTACACACAATGTTTTGTCTCCCATGGGTTTGAAGCCCAAAATCAACATTATAAAGTTGAACCATGTAATCATGTTGAAATTGTGAAACTGAAGGAAAACAGTCATCCATTAAAATTACAGCATGTTAGTTACTCCTTGGTGACAGAAGATAATGTAATTTTGAGCTTCAGTATACAATCATCACTTTATTTGCAAAATATGAAAACCAAAATATTATGTAGGCATTAGAGTTTTATAGAAAAAGATATTATCATCACCATGTTATGTTTTTCACAGACGAATTTATCCAGGAAGGAGACTGATGTGCATTAATAACTTGTACTTAGCAAAGTCAAATTGAACTGGAAAGGAAATAAATACTTCTATGAAAAGCTCTGCCACTGACTGGCTTTTTTCTTACTCTCTTATGCTTAAAGTGATTCAAGATTAAGTTTAAAGTAATGATAATAACGCTACTTAAAGAAAAACAAACTCTGGGATTGATGTAGGCATCATCATGCAAGCACTGCTGAAGAATATACTTGAACATATTTGTTCAAAGTTCCTTTTTTTTTTTTTTCATAATTTACCTATTACTTTTCCCTTCTTATGTAAGTTATTTTTTTCCATTATTGCTTGCAAGATTGCAAAAAAAGTGAGTCAAAAGATCAGGCAAACAACATAAAGGGACAGATCTGAGACCAGAAAACTCATAAAAATACAACTTCTTATTATGAACATAATTTACAACGAACAGTGAAGCAGACTGTGCTCAGTTCCTTAAAGAGTCTTAGTACACAAATCAAATATTTCAAGATGAAAGAAAAAATCTCTTCTCTTGAGGAGAAGAGACAGCAATTTCTGGAGCTTTGCTCTTTATCTTCCCCAAGCAAGGCAGCAGAATGAACCTGGTCTTAGACATTGTTCAAAGCACTGCTGTTGGTGGGCTATTGCATGCAATTTATGTTCTACTTCTTTTACTGGATCTGACCTGACTTTTTTCTTATGTATGTATAAAAAACATTTTCACATCACAAAAGATACATAGTCCTGCAATAACAAAAACAGTCCTGCAAAAAATGAAAGGTTCTAGTTCCTCTTGGTCATACCTGCATGAGAGATTCTCACCTGATTTTCATAACCTGACAGCATACTGATTATCTCAACAATAACAGAACTCTGCCTCAAAATTTCCAAAGATTCAGCATCACAAAAGACATGGTCCCACCTGCTTATATCACTGAAATAATGCAGCCCAGCTGATGGATACAGCGCATGGTGCAATTTCTTAACAAAACCCTCCAACTACGTAGTAACATGGGGACTTTGCCATACATAGAAAAATGTAAAAAACAGAAAACAGTAGCAGACTTGCACAGGTTGACAAGAGCACAGGTCACTCTCCTGCAGCAAGACACCTGGTCAAGCCCATTTATCCCAGCAGCTCCAGTCTCAGCTAACAAGAACACTCTTTGACCAACATGAGGTAGCCAGGTGCCAGATCATCTAAGATCGGGAACACAACTCCCTCAGGTAATTAAAGAATTCACACTGCACTCTGCTTCTTCAAAACCAGTAATCAAGTTCTCTAAAGGATGTTAACAAGAGCTGTAACCTACTTCACTTACTTCATGTCACATTTTACATAAAATATTGATTTAATATTAAAAAAGGATGAAGATTTGCAATCTTTTCTTATGTCTATGAACAATGGAAAATGTGATGAAAGGTACAATGAAAGGTGTAACAACTCCAGAAGACAATAGAGAAGGAAAACCAGTGACTTTTATTAGGTGATAAAAAGATCTACAATCTTTTTGAAGATTCTTTCTTTATGTCCTTAAAAAGGATTGTTATTGGATTTTATTCTCCTAGTGTTCCCTTCTTACGAAGCATCCATACGCTAGTTTTTATTAATCAATACCATTATTACAAACTAAGCAATTTTCATTGCTTATTTCAACTTTCCTAAGCTTGTCCCTTTCATTAAATTGACAGAAACCATCTTTGCCTTGCATTTGCTGTTGAGAAGTCCAGATCTGGACAATTCAGACTTTAAAATTAAGACGTTGGGGAATCAAAATTAAGCAGCAGTCTGAAATGATAGCAAATGTTGAATTAAAGCTCTGACTACTGTTACTGGCCTTTCAGTTTTTGAGGTATTAACATCTTTGCAAAACACTAAATATAACCTCAAAGATACTACATTTCAGTTTCAAAGGCATCGTGTTTTCCTCAGTAAGGTGTGAAATATACTGTGTTATAGGTGTTCAATAATGCTTCACAGAGATTACATACCTAATTTAAATGTGAAAAACACTGCTGGCTGAATAAAGTATTGCATTCTTTCTTACGCCATTTTTATTAAGTTTCCAGACAGTGCTGCAAAGGTTAAAGTTAATTGTTTCCCATGCTTTGCAAGTTTACGTGGTTTAACCTGAATTTTATTCTGTCATATTAATATTGTGAAATTGTTATATTGATAAAAATACCTTACAACAGAACATGGGCCAGAGACATCCTCATTAAGACAGAAGAATTGATTCATTGTTTATAGCATGATTAACAGGGAACTTGGAAAATTTTGGTGCATTAAAGAAAGCCGGGGTTAGAAAACTGCAGAAAAACAATGTATTTCCTTCACATTTGGAAACTGCATTTCTGGCCAAAAGCCGCATTGCATTTGAAAAGCTGCATCTTTTGTCTTTAGAGCACAGCACTTTCCCCCCGCCCCTGCCCCCGCTGCCATGAAAATGCACAAAGAAGGGCAGGAGTTTGGGAAAGGGTACTCAGGAGGCATGGGGAAAAAGAAAAGAAAGCACCTCTGAAAGAGAGGACAAAGTGCAAGACGGGAGACGTTGGATACCAAAACTGAACATGAAATGCTAAAATTCAGATGCCAATTAAACTTTCCAGAGCTGAGAACTGTAAACACTGTAACAAAACTGAAACTTACATGCATATCAATGCACGTCCATAGAGTATAGCATCTAATTTGGAGGTACTGACATGTTCCTGAGACCCTGACCAGCCCAGGGACAGAATCCAGAGGAGCAATACCATACCCTTCTATCAGAGATGAGTTTACACTGAAAAAATGGAGCCAAGTGAGGTAAGACATGTGCAGCAGATCCTGCCCCCTAAGAGCTATTCAGTGTTATTTTCTCTAATTTATGATTAAAAAGAAATATTTCATAAAATATATGCAATGCTTGATTTGCATTAATTTCTTGTACACAGTAGTTCTTTTAAAAAGGGAAAAAGTATTAAACTAGTTTATAACAGTTGGTATATGATTTGCACAGGAGTGATAAAGTCAACCACACAGCAGAAGTTTTCTTTTCAAAAGAAAAACCTGTAGATACACAATACACATATGTCCACACGCTGTTCCTGTGATTGTAAATGTTATTTTTAATATGTGAGCAAGGGAGGTGCTGTGGAGTCCCAGGCCATGAGCAGAATCCACCTGACGGAAGCTTCATTTGGGCAGCAAAAATCTTGCACGCATGCAGAATGAGTTACTGCCTCCTGCTGCAAGCGCTAGGACTTCACTTCGCAACAGCTCTCATTAGATTAAGTATAGTCAAACAACACAAAATGTAAGATGCATCATGAAAAACATGTGGGGACAACCTGGGGAAAGCATTTAGGGTAATTCCCTTGCTTTGCCACTTTCATGCAAGGAATACAACATGAAGCTTTAGACCCTGAATGTATATTTGCATGAAATACAATCCTTGTTTACTGCAAAGGTTTTCAAAGGGTAGTTATCTGTTAGAATTTCTGTAATGATTATTCTTACTTTTTGGTTTAAATACTGTAAGTGTACTATAATGTGTATACAGGGAAACTGCTTGAAGACTGGTTTTCAGTTTAATACTTATTACTGAATGTAAATGGAAATTTAAATTAAAAACCTGTTTTGTCTAGTTTTGTCTGCTTTGCTATAGAGTATGTTTTACATTTCAGCTGAAAAAAGCATACTGTTTTTATATAGCATCTGCTGTTGGGCCATTTGAGATTAATTTGGCACAACTTTTGCAGATAACAGATTTATTATCAGATTTTCTTCACTGATCAGATATTTTTTAAGTCTAGGTCCCAACAATTCTCTTTGTGAGAATAAAAGAATGTTCTTTCATAAAATAATTAAAAACACTGAGGACATTTTTTCAACTAGTAAAAATATTAATTGGGTTCAGCATCAAAATGTGATACCATGTAAAATATCTTGTTTTGCATGTTAATGCTTCGTAATTGCAGAGAGCTTTTCAACTTCAAAGCTCTTTACATGAATTAAGTGGATGTCTCTGCAGGCCTTGGGCAAAATTTTCTTTGGCTTCAAAAAGAGATTTGCACCAGACAAAAGCTTTGTGAAAAACACAGGGCTGTGCTGTGTCATTTTAATCTACCACCATCACACATGAGATAAAACATTACTACCATTTTACAGATTGAGCAGTGGAAATAGGGGTGAACTAAATGGGACTATCCCTGCTCACCTGAAAACTCTGTACTTCACCTTGGCTGTGGCATGCTGAGCAACTGAGAAGCAAAATGCAAGATAATTCAGTTTTCCAAGGCCATGTCAATATACCCTTCAGTTATTTCTTTACTTCCCCACCAAAGATCAAGCTGCCTGAAAGTGCAAGGATTACCTCCTATAGCACTGCTTCACGCACAATGCCTTTGCTCACACAGTCAGGCAGTGAAAAATGCATTTGCTAGAATTCAGTCAAAAGGTGTTTTGTGGTACTCCACTTTGCCTTGTCACATGACTTTTTAAAAGGTACTTGCTAGAAACAGTTAGTTTCCCAAAAACCAGGAGCAACAGTTATTCCCTTATGCCAGATAGACCGAAACCTATCATGAATCGCCACTCAGTATTTTCAAAATGAACTTCCTTTTTACTGTCTTTTAAACCACGCTACAGACGTGAAACTGCAATAGGTGTTTACAACCTATGAGCTAAAGCATGAATATTTTTTCAGCATCCTTTGCAATAATGACATTTTTGGTGAGTGCAAGTAAGATCAACAAGCATTCCTCTTTGTACTTACCATGTGATTTTTATGCCACTTCACTGGACACAGGGAGTAATACATTGGGTCTTTTTATTGCTCAAGTAGAAAGTGCTCATTACCTATTTATGTTTATATATAGGAAAAAACAAAGAGTTGTTTCAAGTGGCATACATCACACTGTTGTAGTGGTTGATTTCCTCAAGATGGTCTTCTGGGGTTTTGGTGCAGTTTGTGGAGGCACAGTCACAGGTCTTGGAGGAGGAAAGCTATTACTGGGACTTATCCCCAACCCTCCATTTTCCAGAGGAAATGGAGGCAGCGGAGGTGGTGGAGGTGGCAGAGGAGGGCACTGGTGTGGCAGCTTTCCCACAACACGGGCAGGCTCACTGTGCAAGTGCACCTCCCTGTTTTTAATGTTATATCGAACATCACAGTCGGGGCAATAGCCGTGGTACTGCACTTTTTCACTAAATCGTACCCGCTCCCTTGCGCCCGGCTGAGGACACTGCTTTTTCTCAGATCTGTGCATCAGAGGCTGCATCGCAACTTTCTCCAAATTACTGTTCGGTATACAGCACATATCTCCATTCGGGATGCGGTTGAGCCCGACTGGCAAGCCCCCGTTTCGCAGCAGGGTACCATTAGTCTTGACAGGGTTGGCCAAAGGAGGCAGCCTTGGAGGCTCGTCACACTTGACGGGCGTCAGTCGTGGTGGAGGTGGGGGCGGATTCGGCTTCCGCAGCACAGTGAGGATAGCAGAGGGGTGTGTGGGCGGCNTAGTTTGCTAGCTCATCACCTGAATACAAAAGAAATATAACTTGAAACACTATGGAATGAAATTCCGTTTCTTTCCCTCTAGGGTTTAGTTGGTAATATCATTGTAAGTGAACTGTAATCCTTCAATATTATGCTTTGCCTTTCAGTGCAGGAGGAGACTGAATTATTTAACTTTAGCTTCTACATCACAGCTTTTGAATCCAAATCTTCTGCAGAGTATCTTTTAGCTCTGACCTTTCACACAGTCTAGATTTAAATATGCATCTCTGCATAGGTGATACTATACACCTACAATCGTAAATTTGGTATACTCTCCTGACAATTTTTCAACATAAATAAGGTACTGAGAAGCAACTGCCCTCTTGTATTAGGCTGCATTATCTCCCCTTATGAATATTTTCCTTAAGATCTGAAATCGTCTGAAGCAATCCTGAAATAGCATTTGCTGCAAGAAAAGAGGAAAAGTAGCTTGGTTTCCAAAGTTACAAGCATTTATTAACACATGCACTTTATTCCAAGATTTCCTCTACCTCCCATATTTCTGTTTGTAGTTTCAACCATGTTAGATCTCTTCTAGCCTTTCAGACTCCTTTTTCTACTCAATTTTTTACAGGACAAGCAACTGATGGTGCCTTTACTAGGTAGCAAAAATTTGTCACACAGCAATTAAAAGCCCTTCCTGAAAACCACATTTTACTCAGTGCCTAGTTGAACAGCTGTAATTATAATCTACAGGTAACTAGAATACACACCACAGGAAGTAAGCACACATTTCAAAACTGATCTTTATCCTTTACATCCTCACAGGATATACATAAAGTAATCAGTAGCTGAAATGTTATTAGCTAACTTTGGTGCATGCATAAAAAGTCTATGCCATTGTTTGGGGTCCTTATCGAAGATCTGTTACGTTCTGGAGGGAGAGCTGGAGGGGGCACCTAAGTATATTTGAAATGAAACTAGATGCCTCCACTAGTGCCACTGAATCAATCCTTCTTACCCCTTTGAGACGCTCATTTCTACTAACTGTTTTCAATAATTCGGTCCTAATATTATTGATTTCAAAGTAAGTCTATTTTTGATGAGTATAAGCCATATGTTAACTGCAATGGAAGTGAAAGTCATTGCTGAAGGCAGCGACTTTTTATTCAGTCAAACCTGTAACTCACTTACATGACCAGTGGTAGACAGTAAATAATGAAAGCAAAACCACCATAGAACAAAAGGGCACTTTGGCTTCCACTGCTTATACTGTAGCTAAGAGCTGTGTAATATAAAATTCATAAAAATTCATATGAAACAATTCAGTTCAGTGATTGCCCTCTCCTAAAACTAGCAAACATGCAGATAACCATGATTTGGAAAGAGAGCTTTCAAACATCTTTGAAAAAAAATTACAGTACTTTTTTTCTCCAATACCAAAACAATTATCCATTTATTCGCTATTCAAAGCCCAATACTATGTTGCATTTCAGTTTCTCTTTTAGCATTTTCATTTTTCTCCAATAAAGCATAAAGAAAAAATATACCCTTAAAAGACAGACATTAACTCCCTCAAGTAATCAGGATTTAAAATAGTAGCCTAGAAGTCAAAAGATACAGTTGAACTCTTGCAACTCTCAGATCCCAAACATCTCCTCCAAGGTACAGCATATTACTACCCTTGGAAATTTCACAATAAAGGCAGATAAACCACATCTGCACTAAGACAATGCAAAATTCATAGCAAGAAAGACCTCTTACAGGAGAAAAAACTCACATTATCACCTTAATTTACATATGCAAACCAAAGTAGAGAGAACTCAAAATGAAACAGTGAATCTAAAGGAACAAGGAAAAGACAGTCATGTTCTGGGCACTAAGCCTGAAATCCAAGCCTGAAATCCAAGCACCCCTCTGCAAGTTTAGTATGGATTTGTGTAAATATTGGGGTCTGCCTACATATGGCTAAATATAGTACTGAATTCACTACTAGAATCCAATATGTAATCTTTTAATAAATTATAACAGCTGCAGAATGGATTGAGGCAACATAAACCAAAGAAATTCGTTGGCAAGCAAAAAAACCAATAAAATACTCATTAAACAGCTGCAGGCAAGAGAGAAAGGAAAGACATATCTGTAAGGATGCTCAACACAGGAGCACTGGATAGCTTGTACATGTGACAGTACATTGGTCCGTATTACAGTATTAGATAATACAAAGTGATAATATTTGATTGCTTTACATTGCTGAATAAGAGCTATATTAAAACGTCAACAAAAAAAATTGGTTTCTTTCGCAACTGGCTTATTCCAACAAAACCCAACTTTTCTTTTCCTGTGTTTTCTACCATGATAGTCCCCTGAAAGGGCAGCTAATCATACAGGACCTTAGAAACCAACATCGCACATGTGAGGAAAAAGACAGCCATGGACCACTGACATGGTTATTACACAATTACATATGGATAAATCTCATGGAGATTATCCAAATAATATATTAAATCCTCCTTACCTTAATAAAATTCACTCACAATTTCCAATATCAAATTCCCAATAAAGAAAATAAAATAATAATAAAAAATGTTATTTTAAGACATACACAAAATTATAATCATTTTATGTATTTTTTTCTGCAGAACCAGTAGGAAATGATGGCTTCTTTGCTTTAGGCCTTGTGTGCAACAAAAATTGTCCCTGTTCACAAAATCACAGAATGGTAGGAGTTGGAATGGTCCTTTGGAGATCATCTAGTTCAAGCACCCTGCCAAAGCAGGTTCACTTAAAGCAGTTTGGACAGGAATGCATCCAGGTGGGTTTTGAATAGCTCCAGAGAAGGAGACTCCACCACCTCTCTGGGCAGCCTGTTCCAGTGCTCTGTCACCCCCAAAGTAAGGAAGTTTTTCCTCATGTTGCGATGCAATTTCCTGTGTTCCAGTTT
>VYXH01003192.1:52890-79193 GCA_013397275.1 Burhinus bistriatus
CTCTGACCTTTCACACAGTCTAGATTTAAATATGCATCTCTGCATAGGTGATACTATACACCTACAATCGTAAATTTGGTATACTCTCCTGACAATTTTTCAACATAAATAAGGTACTGAGAAGCAACTGCCCTCTTGTATTAGGCTGCATTATCTCCCCTTATGAATATTTTCCTTAAGATCTGAAATCGTCTGAAGCAATCCTGAAATAGCATTTGCTGCAAGAAAAGAGGAAAAGTAGCTTGGTTTCCAAAGTTACAAGCATTTATTAACACATGCACTTTATTCCAAGATTTCCTCTACCTCCCATATTTCTGTTTGTAGTTTCAACCATGTTAGATCTCTTCTAGCCTTTCAGACTCCTTTTTCTACTCAATTTTTTACAGGACAAGCAACTGATGGTGCCTTTACTAGGTAGCAAAAATTTGTCACACAGCAATTAAAAGCCCTTCCTGAAAACCACATTTTACTCAGTGCCTAGTTGAACAGCTGTAATTATAATCTACAGGTAACTAGAATACACACCACAGGAAGTAAGCACACATTTCAAAACTGATCTTTATCCTTTACATCCTCACAGGATATACATAAAGTAATCAGTAGCTGAAATGTTATTAGCTAACTTTGGTGCATGCATAAAAAGTCTATGCCATTGTTTGGGGTCCTTATCGAAGATCTGTTACGTTCTGGAGGGAGAGCTGGAGGGGGCACCTAAGTATATTTGAAATGAAACTAGATGCCTCCACTAGTGCCACTGAATCAATCCTTCTTACCCCTTTGAGACGCTCATTTCTACTAACTGTTTTCAATAATTCGGTCCTAATATTATTGATTTCAAAGTAAGTCTATTTTTGATGAGTATAAGCCATATGTTAACTGCAATGGAAGTGAAAGTCATTGCTGAAGGCAGCGACTTTTTATTCAGTCAAACCTGTAACTCACTTACATGACCAGTGGTAGACAGTAAATAATGAAAGCAAAACCACCATAGAACAAAAGGGCACTTTGGCTTCCACTGCTTATACTGTAGCTAAGAGCTGTGTAATATAAAATTCATAAAAATTCATATGAAACAATTCAGTTCAGTGATTGCCCTCTCCTAAAACTAGCAAACATGCAGATAACCATGATTTGGAAAGAGAGCTTTCAAACATCTTTGAAAAAAAATTACAGTACTTTTTTTCTCCAATACCAAAACAATTATCCATTTATTCGCTATTCAAAGCCCAATACTATGTTGCATTTCAGTTTCTCTTTTAGCATTTTCATTTTTCTCCAATAAAGCATAAAGAAAAAATATACCCTTAAAAGACAGACATTAACTCCCTCAAGTAATCAGGATTTAAAATAGTAGCCTAGAAGTCAAAAGATACAGTTGAACTCTTGCAACTCTCAGATCCCAAACATCTCCTCCAAGGTACAGCATATTACTACCCTTGGAAATTTCACAATAAAGGCAGATAAACCACATCTGCACTAAGACAATGCAAAATTCATAGCAAGAAAGACCTCTTACAGGAGAAAAAACTCACATTATCACCTTAATTTACATATGCAAACCAAAGTAGAGAGAACTCAAAATGAAACAGTGAATCTAAAGGAACAAGGAAAAGACAGTCATGTTCTGGGCACTAAGCCTGAAATCCAAGCCTGAAATCCAAGCACCCCTCTGCAAGTTTAGTATGGATTTGTGTAAATATTGGGGTCTGCCTACATATGGCTAAATATAGTACTGAATTCACTACTAGAATCCAATATGTAATCTTTTAATAAATTATAACAGCTGCAGAATGGATTGAGGCAACATAAACCAAAGAAATTCGTTGGCAAGCAAAAAAACCAATAAAATACTCATTAAACAGCTGCAGGCAAGAGAGAAAGGAAAGACATATCTGTAAGGATGCTCAACACAGGAGCACTGGATAGCTTGTACATGTGACAGTACATTGGTCCGTATTACAGTATTAGATAATACAAAGTGATAATATTTGATTGCATTACATTGCTGAATAAGAGCTATATTAAAACGTCAACAAAAAAAATTGGTTTCTTTCGCAACTGGCTTATTCCAACAAAACCCAACTTTTCTTTTCCTGTGTTTTCTACCATGATAGTCCCCTGAAAGGGCAGCTAATCATACAGGACCTTAGAAACCAACATCGCACATGTGAGGAAAAAGACAGCCATGGACCACTGACATGGTTATTACACAATTACATATGGATAAATCTCATGGAGATTATCCAAATAATATATTAAATCCTCCTTACCTTAATAAAATTCACTCACAATTTCCAATATCAAATTCCCAATAAAGAAAATAAAATAATAATAAAAAATGTTATTTTAAGACATACACAAAATTATAATCATTTTATGTATTTTTTTCTGCAGAACCAGTAGGAAATGATGGCTTCTTTGCTTTAGGCCTTGTGTGCAACAAAAATTGTCCCTGTTCACAAAATCACAGAATGGTAGGAGTTGGAATGGTCCTTTGGAGATCATCTAGTTCAAGCACCCTGCCAAAGCAGGTTCACTTAAAGCAGTTTGGACAGNGCCAACTCTTCAGCCTGTTCAGGTGCCACTGTATGACGGCACAGCCTTCTCGTGTGTCAGACACTCCTCCCAGTTTTGTGTGATCAGCAGACTTGCTGAGGGTACATTCTGTTCCCTCATCCAGGTTGTTCATGAATATGTTGAAGAAGACTGGAACCAGGGAACACCGCTAGTTGCAGGCCTCCAACTAGACTCTGTTCCACATTGTACAAAATAAATGTACTCCATGCAATGTAATTCTAGAGAAACAAAACCTGATGTTTATTATTTTGAGACAGACATGTTAAAGGTGATATTCCACTGGTGCTGTGAGGATATAGCTGTAATTATGCAGCACGCGTGTGTCGTAAAATGGCAGACCCTAGCGATAAGAAAATTTGCATCCATTCAAACAGTGCAAACATTTTCTCACGAGTAACAGGAAAGTCTGTTATGAACTGTCCTTGAATTTAAATGACTACAGAGTTTATCTCTTGCCCTCTGGGCAAATGTGTAGTACACATCAGAATTTTTTTGTCACCTACCCATTTGTAAAACATAAAACCAGCACAAAATGGCTCTGAAAAAACAACACAGTTTATCTGTCGAGATTCATTCCCACCACAAGTTTTGATTCTGTTTACTGTTATTTTCTTCTGCTTTTTTTGTCCCAGAAGGAAAAAATTCAAGTAAGATGAAAAAGTACCAAAGAACGGGTGACTAACACAGTGAAACTGATGTAGTTAAAAAAAAAAAAAAGAAAAAAGATTGAAAAATACAGCTTACATTTCACTTCCTATGGAAGTAAGAGAGAGAATATTTATAAACAAATAAAGCTGTTCTAGTTGTGCAGAATCTGTCCATTTTTCAGTTCCGGAATAAAAGAGGACTTGATTCACATATACAAGCATGGGGGAGACATGCTTTTACAGCCTGAGGAGCTCCTTAGCCATTAACCAGATTTGAGCTCTGCAGAGATGCCCACTTCTGCCTCGCCAGCAATATCATGAGGTTTCAAGCTCTGTAGGATCCGGTGTGACACTCCTGAATAAACCAGGACATCAGCTCATTCATACCCCCTTTCTGGGTTGTTACTGGACAACAATATTAGGTGCCCAGCAGGGACGGAGCTGGATTTCTCGAGCTGACCCCAAGGAATTAATCAAAGTCTGTTAACACATGTACAGACCCAAAATAATTATTCCTGAAATCAAAATCATTCAACAAGTCAAATCTCTGCTTATAGTTTCACTTTATCCTTAGAAATATGTGTGGAGCTGTTGGATGGGATTTTTTTGTTTTTTTGTTTGGTTTTTTTTTAATTTATTTTGACAACAACCACACAATGAACAGACAAATCAATTGTTTGGATAAAGCAAATTTAATGTAGATAGTACATTTATCCTTCACCTCCAGTCTACTGACTGCAAATTTTTTTTTATTTTCTTGCCCTTTTAATTGGGGTATGTTTAAAAAACCCTCCCTAAAAGCAATTTACCAAAAACAAAAAAAAAAAAAAAAAGAAATCAACAAAAGTAGAATTAGAGTTATGATTCAAAATTAATTTGCTTTTTGTTGTTCTTTTTAATTTTTATGTAGACACACAAGCCTTTCAGTAGTTTTTGGGAAAAAAGATAAGTTAATTATGAACATTCTAATTAGGAAACAGACAAGCGCTTAAATGCACCAGTGCTCCTAAATCACTTAACTCAGAGGGTCTAACTAATACATCTTCTAAGCTACGTCCTGTTGAGTACCTAACTACAAGAACAGCTTCAAGGAAAAAATCAGTGTTGTATGACTGTATGAAGATCACAGATCTTTACCAAAGCAAGTTAGTATTACAGCTGTTGAGTTCTTGCTTGTCAATGCACTAACTTTTAATACTTTTAAATAAATTTTTGGAACTTCTTTTTTGAAATCTCTATTTCAAAAGGTTTTCTCAAGATATCTAAAGTAGTAACGAGTATTAAAAGACTGTAGAAATATAGAGTTGAGAAGATTGTAGGAAGTAATTAGGGGCACTTTCCTCATACCAGAAAGATCCAGATCTTTAGAGAATGTCATAGATGCTTGAGATGTTTTACAGACAAGCAAAATAACACATTTCTTTCTGCTTCAAGTACTTGCAGGTTTCGATTGGACACAGAAAACTAAAGAATGAGTATAAAATGAAGTGAAAAGGAAAATGATAGATCTGTGTTTAAATCTGAAATTTTTGCTTAATTTTGTTAGATAATTTTAATCTTAATTTTCTGCTAAACAAATGCTATGAATAGTATCCACCGAAAAAATACAAATGAAAACAACAAAAAAAATGGTTAGAAGCTCATCAAAGCGGATGCATGGAAGTGAAAACTCCACACTCCGGAGAGGACACAAATGAAATAAGGTACCTGTGCAGGAGATGACAGCCATTGGGAAGAAGAAAAGCAAACATGAAGAGACCAAAGATTACTTCATGCTGACAATTTGTCAGGTAGTAGTTACTAAGAGCGGGCAATGAGGCCAGATCACTAGATTTTAAGATAGGAGTGTGAAATAAAACAGTGATTGCAATCTGGATATACTTTACCAATACAGCATAGAAGTTGAAGAAGCCAAAGTGAATCAGTGGACAAATGTTGTAAATGTGATTCCTGAGAGCAAAATAATAGTGTAACAAAAGCCAGGAAAGAAGAGGCAGCCATGTAAAAGCACAACTCACAAGGAGCTGACAAAGCATTTGAGTTAATGGCTAAAGTTGTAGGATCGTTTGTGAGAAAGACGGCATGCAGAAGTTTGTATATGTAATTTTTAAATTTATATAATACATAAGATCTATAGTAACATAACATGAGGTTTTTATTCCCACTTCATTAAGATTAAACATGAATACACTTTGTGTGACATTTGTAGGGTAGAACCTTAAGTAAACTGAGACTAAAGATTACTCTTTGGAGACAACTTTCCTCCCTGTTGTTTCTGGGAGTGTTAGAGAAACTGTAAAGCTGTTAGAGAAAATGTAAAGCTCCTTGTGTTAGACAGAGGTAAGATTAAGTTATGTAACACTGAAAAAAACCCTTACCAATGTGCTTTTAAACTCAGAAATTCTGTGCTGCAACCATCAGTGTATGGAGAACGAATCAGTACTATCGAAGTAAGGAGGTTAAATGGACATAAATACTACCGACCACCAATTAAAATTAAAAAAAAAACCAACAAAATAAAAACAAAGGAAGACATTGAAGTTGCAAACAATTTGCAATGCCGAGATATGCTAAAATTAACCGCATCCCTCAATGCTATCCAAGTCTTATATAAAATTGCTTAAAAACATAGAGCTAGAATAAAGTATTGCTTTTTTACTGAGGTCAAACTGCAGTCCCTCTTTAAAGTAACTGAGAATCTTGTCCAAGAAAATGTTTTGCGATTATAAAAAGCAGCCTATGCTGGCCTAATATTTCCATTGGTTAAATTGTACTTACAAGTTTTGTCTGGTTTTTACCTCCTCTGCTAAAGTGCTTCTGTGGGTGAATATTCTAACTCGATTAGACCAATACTCAAAACTCTGTATTTCTTACTGGATGCCAGGATCTCATTATAAGACTCTAACCTGGCAATAATAAGACTAAAACATGACAGAGAAAGTAACAGTTCCTTTTGCTTCTTAATTGTATCCCTAAACTTCTCTGAAAAAAAGTAGCTGCAATTAGTCACAAACACTTTTTGCAGTGCTTCTCTTTGTGTGATTATGCAATACACATCCACAAATGCGTATGTAATCTATTGGGATTTTTATTATCTCCTTACAATAAGTGTTTCACCAGGTTTCTTTTTCCTCCTGTTTAGAGGTAGCGGGAAACAAGGCAGTAAGGTTCTGATGTTCAATGAATATATAAAGCACTAGCTGCACTCAATCCACCACAGACAATTGTTGTGCTTTTTTTCAACTCTTGAATGAAGAGCAAATTGCTTTTCAGAAAGAAGAGTAATATACTCTTAAAGATTCATATACTTTTAAGTTCACAGAACTCCAAAATTATATTTTTTTTCTAAGAAGTCCGGATATTTTCACTGTTTCATATGTTCTTTAAAGTTTCACATGGATTTACGAGTAAGATTTCTTTTTTAAAATTACTTGCTTCTGTACAGGCTAGTACCTCTCAAAAAAGCTGTATAAGCAAAATGGAAATGGTGCTTAGCTGTGATACTACTTCTGAAATGGAATAGTTATAATCCATATATTACTGTTTAGTACTATACCACAGCAATGTGCAGCTATGAGATTTGATTTAACAGTTTGCTGGATGTTTTCTAGAAAATGAATAGTTACAGACAGATATTGATTTTGATTTTAAATCAACCTAAATCAAGTGAGGTCATGAGACTAGCACAAGTTTTTGCTTTCTGAACTAAAAAAAAACTACTCAGGAAAGGAACGAAATTAGGTGGTATTCTTTCATTAAAAATAAGTGCAAGCAAAATGTCTTAATTTCATTATTTTTAAAGCAATTTCTAAAACTTGCAAAGTTTGACATTTTGCACTGTACATGCAAAAATTAATGATGTGACAAGCCAGAAGAAGAAACAAGTAATTAACAATAAAAAGTAATCAGCTTTATCACAAAGAGGCTACTCTTGCCTTTAAGTAAGGAACTGGCAAATACGCTATGTCAGTAGTTCTAGTCTCTTATGACTGCATCTCTAATCCTACAAGCAATTGTTCACTTGCTGTAATTACTACAGGAATCTTTAAGACAGGCTGTCAAACTATTTATCTTCCCGTGATCTTAGCTCATTATTTCCCATAGCGTTTCTAGTCCTTTGCTGACAAAAACGAATGTTCAATATAACTAAGGACACAATTAAGTTTTTCCCTACCCAGTCTTTGCCTGTAAATCCTGAACCACCACAGAGCTGACAACAAATGAAAGAGAGGTCCCTATTAACAGTGAGAGAGCCAGTATTTCCCTCTACAGTTTAAGCTGCGTAAGATCCGAATTCACCGTGTTCTCAGGTGCTTACATTACAGCTTCAGTCATCCATGGTCATACCTTTTGCATTTGCCACAACCAACTTCTCTACACTGCCCACTCCCCTGCTATCCCTAGTGAACATAGCTTCCAGGTCATGGAGAAACAGAACCAAATTTAGACTAGAAACATGTTTATGAAGTTGCATAAGCCAAAAAATTGCAAATAGAAACCAAAAGAAGAGCTGTACTAGAAGAGACAAGTGGTCTACTTAGTACCGTGTTGTGAAAAATTACAAAAAGCAGGTGAGCAGGCAAGAACACAAGAACAGAAAAGTCACACAGAAATATTTCTGTAGAATCTTATCGCAATCTCAAACAATTTCTAACTCCAGGACTTTTTAACAGATTTTGCATTAAGTAGATCTTGACATATTTATCTACCATGAACATGCCTATTTCTGCCTGAACCCATATAAGCTTTTAGCATCCACAATATCCTGCAGTTTCCCACCTTCATTATACAGATATACCACCTACTCCTCTTTCTGCTTGAGAAGTAACACAGAAGCTTTTATAGACAAAGTGCTTCATGGACTTGCATAATACTTGAGCTGTAGCTGTCCTCTAAAACCACAGCTATGCAAGCCCTCCCAGTCTTGGAATTTTTTTGTTTGTTTGTTTGTTTTGTTTGTTTTAAATCAAATAAGTGATAAATGTCTGTAGAAAAAAGAGTAATGACCTTACACAAGGAAACGAAGACTCAAATCACTGGCTACACCCAAGCAGTCTTTCTGCCACCACTAAGTTACGATAAAAGTTTTACAGTGTATCCAGCAGCATTTTCCTGTCTGAAACTGTATTAATAAACAATCACATCTGTTTATGCTAAGACATTCTAGCACAGCACTAGGGATGAATCCAATATTTGAGTTAATACACACTTCCAGGCAGATTCAAAGTTCAGCTTTCAGGAGACGACCCTTACAGCAGCATCTCAGACAGATCAGTCACCCACCCTGCACCACCAGCAAACGGCAAGGTTAATGTGAGACCTGTCAGTGTTACGGTATCTAAACGACCAACGCCATCCTAAGCAAACTTACACACATGCCAACTTGATAAATAACAGAAAAACACCCAAATGCAGTTGTTACTGCCACCAGAAAGTTTTGCTAAAGAATACACTAGTAACTTCAGCAAACTGGTATTACCTTCGGAGTACATTTAACAGTCATTGATTCAACCTTACTCTCCATATAGAAATGAATTCAGAAACTGTATTTTGACATTTGGAAATAGACTGAACACCAAGTTTGGCTGGACGTAAATGTATAAATGGAAATTTAAGAATATGCTGGAGTCTTGGGAATCTAACAAGGCCATAAAAGCTCAGTATCATCACCCTGACTCAGCATCTCAGGGAAAGTGAACTGGGAAGCCCATATTCAGAATCTTGAAAGAAAAAGGCTTCTTTTCCATGAAGGAGTAAAAAAAAAGAAATAGAAAAGGCCGTAAGCTGTTCTCTGTGCTCCCCTTTAAGAATTTAACATAGCCATGGTAATTCCTCTGTGTACCTTTTCAGATGAAGTTTGCTAGGGAAGCTGCTTGGAAGATCAGACAGAGAGACGAAGGCAGGTATGTGGCAGGTATTCACAGCATGAAAAATAGTACAATTACAGTTCCTGTCACACACAAAAGAACCGTAATAAAATTCTGATAAACAAACAGAAACTCTAAGAAAATAAAGTAAAAAACAAACACACACCCCCCCCAGAGAAGCAAGTTCAAAGAATATTTGTAACAAAAAAATAGCTGTTCTAAAATATTAATTGAAATAAGTTAGTATTCTTTATGAATCGTTACAGAATTTCACACTCCCAGTGAAATACTCACATCATCTCCTATTTGTTAATACAGGAAACTAACTAATCTCACAAAAGTAAAGGGGATTAAATCTGTTTTTATGTCACATCTAGAGACACAGAAAGATGACACTTGTCTTAACTCTGGTAATGGAGTGCAATGATTTCACACGTAACTCATTACCCAGGCTGAAAGACAAGCTGCAACTCAGACTCAACAATAAAAAAGAACTCTCTGAATTATCAGCCATGATTTCCCTTGCTTGCCTCTCTTGTCCATGATGATGCAGTCACTGAAACTGTGTAAGCACAGGAAATCAATCCACATATTTGAAATAACATGTAGGATGCATATCTCTACGGGCAGCAGTTTTAACTGAGAGCTGTTCAAGAACAGATACCAAGAGCAGCAAGTGAATCTGGCACAGCTTGTTCTGAACATCGATAAGACTCACAACTAGAAAAAAGGACTTTTAAGTACTGGAGAAACGAATAAGGACTACATAATAAAATATAAAGCAAGTTTAATTTCATATGACTCACAAAGAAAAATGAAACTTAACAGGAAATCAGCAATTTTCCCTTTGTTGTTATACTGATGTCAGTTACTTTTTTTTTTTTTTACTCTTTGAGTTTAGGTTTGACAGTGTAGATATAGCCTGTGTGACTATTTAAGCTCATGAAAGTACTAGAACAATTCTCATTTTCATTCTGGGGACACTGAAATCTACTTTTTATCCCATCTCTGAAAATGGCTCATATAAGACTATACTAAGCAGCATGTACAAGTGTACAACTACTTTATTATTTGGGTTTTGTACATTTTCTCCTAAATTTGTGGAATTATAAATTACATTTTTGGAAACACAAAGACTGCAGACCTCTATTTATATGCTACTAGATAAGAAAAGAAAAAACATTGAAAAGGATGAAGCTGGACATGGTGAATATACACTTGATCAACTATAATGTTTTAATTCATTGTCACAAATCAAGAAATTTAAAAGACAAATTTCTAATCAGCGTTCAATGCTTAGATGCACATGTACATAAAAGTAAAAAGTCTTCCCTGTAAAAAACTTAGGAGAATGTGGAACCCTTGTGTACATATTTCACTAATACTCTCTGACAGTAGACCTCTTTCGTTTAACATAAAGAGGCCAGAGAATACCAGAGCTGTGAGACTTTGCTGTGTCTTCTGAATTAAATATATCTTTCTAAATCAACATTTTAGAATCTGCAGCTTACTACTGCTTTTCTCTCTCAAAACAAGTAACAAAATTGAAAATGGCTGTATGTTGACAAAAACTAAGGAATGGTTAGTCTGTGCATTCTCATTATATCTAGTGTTTTCTAAATAAAAGTGTTGTAAAACAGCTGAATGTGCAGTACCATAAAATGCTGGAGATTTTAGTCGCTACATAACAACATTTGGTATAAACATTGCTTCATAATGACTATGAATACAGTGATTTGACTAATCATACATCATATTAATTTAAATGAATGCTAAATATTTGTCTAAGCTCTTAACTATTCATGTGAACGGCACATAGAAGTTCATTAAAATATGTACATCCCCAAACAATTAATGCTCACCACAGAGACTGAAAGTTCCCCTGTAGATTTAGAATAAAATGTTCCACTAATCACATAAATAGTTTCCTAGGTACGCTCTTCAGATACTTTAATAACACATATTGTGAAAAAAACCCACCTTGTAGCATTATAGCTCTGAAAAATAATTTAAAATATTTAGCACACCCAAAAGAATTTTCTGAGAAGTTGGTAAACAACTCTATTGCAATTCTTTTGTGTTAACTCCAGTCTTAAGCACTAGGTATACTTCTCTGATTTTAAATAAACCACCTCACTAGGCACAGTATTAATCAGTATCCTTCCTTTTCCTCTGACAGTTTAAAAGAGACTCCAGGAATAAATGTTTAACATCCTTTTGTTCTAAAAACAAAGAGATGTTCCTCGAGAACAGCCAATATATCTTTTGGAAGACCACATGTTGGGCTGGTGGATTTTTTGATCGAAAGGATTTTATTAGTAAAATACTATTCAGAGTTTAGATGGCTTCCATATTTTCATATTTCATCACCGTTTCTGTTATAGCTCCAAAGATACATTTAAGCCCAAAGGAAACGTGCAATGAATTTACATTAATCTGGAAGTACTAATTCCAAGCCTGTTGGACGCTATTAAAATATAGTTTCAACAGAGCTGAACAGAACTGGAGGATTTAGCTTAGTAGACACATTTCAAACCAGTCCTTTTGGCTTCAAAACATGACCCAAAATTGCACAACCCATTAAGTTTCATTCTAATTAAAAGTTTCAACAAATCCAAAAGTTCAAAACAAATTTTAGAAGAAGTGACAGCATCATCTGCTTTTTACAGTGCAAAAATACAGTAGCAGGCTTTTTTCTTCAGATATACCTGCAACACTCTTTCTGTTAACATAGTTTCATCGAAAGAAAGAGCTTCTATTTAGGCAACAGGTTGAACTACCTGTCTGGATAAAAATAATGTTATCGATAATGATTATTATTAAAAAGTTGTATAAGTCTTTCAGCTGAGAGGTCTTAAAATGGGTAAGCTGCCTTCTCCCTCTTGCTCTCTTGATGAGCTGCTGGCGACATCTGGAAGTAAGCGTGCTGTAGACACTGTTCCAACAATGAGAGGAGAAAAAAGATGTTGTAATATTGACCGTACTGAAGGCTTCTTGGGACTCAATTTGACTTTTTCCATCTGGATGTACTCGGCAGAATACGTAACAGAAGAGAGCTCATGGTGAGCTTACACCACTAATAAATAATAGTAATGAATCAGCCAAACCCTGCTGCTAGGGAGAGTAATTGCTATGAACCGTGTAAGTTTGAAATGAATACTTGCTTGTCTTTAAATTATTAGTTGCTCCAAGTTAAATGACTTCTGCTCACACTGCATCACAATATATGTAAAGAATTTAATTAAAAGTCACAGAATATTCTATCTTAATATTTATTGATAATATTTTTTTCAGATTCCTTTAAATAAAATGCTACGTGTCCACAGGGGAAATATAAAAATGAGTTTTATCTCTTCCTTGGTTCTGTTACATTATACATGTCAAAATGCTATAAAAGTTTATCAAGCCTCATCTCTCCACGGCTTTGGCCTGAACCACATTTTTGATTCAATATGCTAATTATATGAAGAAAGCTAATAACAATATAACTTAGTCAAAACTTTTTGTTCCCTTAGGCAGATACATAAATCTGATGCTTTCAAGTCATTAGTATAATTTATATATATTTTAAACAGTGAATAAAAGCAAACTGTAGCTAAGGATTTTTTAAAATAAATAATATAATTAAATGATTTACCAATAATCACAGTATTTACATTAGTACATGAACATTGCCAAGACAGTTGTTTAAAAAAATTCAAAGTAAATAACATAATCTAATGTTACACTTTTACACAGATGTTCACTTACTTTATAGTTAAAGCTGAATTTAAGTGAAATCACTTATTTCAGAGCTTGATAAAGGCTTTCTCTCTGCCTTCTAGTTAAAAAAAAAATAAATTAACAAATATATAAATTAAGGATGCATGGGGAGCAAAGATGAAGGAGCAGAGTTTACTGATAATGTTTGCAATGATAGATACACTCAATTTGCTTAGACTTAACAATGCTTATCTAACATCTTTAAGACGCCTTTAAGATTTAAGAAGCCTTCTGTTTTCAAATTTAGTATTTGTACTCTTAATCACCCCAACAGAAAAAAAAAACAGGAAATCTGTAGCTCAGATATTTCCAGCACTTTTGAAGGAGGTAATTGTTTTGGAGTGTGCCAGAACACAATACCATGGATGTTTTTTCAAGCAACAACTAATAAATTTTTGTCCTTATAAGACCATTAGCTCGTGTTTTTGGCATTATTATCTGCTGTTATAATAGGTTATAGGTTATAACAGGTTATAGGTTATAACGTAAGAAAACAGAAAGTTTTTCTTTGCTTTTGCACAATCTGCAAAGAAGCTGGGCCTGTTATGCCGGCAATGTACTTACACTCTCAGAACTACTGAACTGTTAAAAGAGAATTTGGCCATCTCACATGGTACACGGTGTTTGCACTCAGTACCACAACACTGTATTTTTACCACTTGTGGTCCAGTCCCTCTCCTGTGTATTCAGTTCAGATGCCCCTGCACCTGTGGCAGAGGTTTCCCTTGGGCGTAGTTACTTTTGCTATTTTTAATGCGAGAGAGGCGTGACTTACCAGAAGTATTAATTAAAGTCCGAAGGTGAAATTCCAGAGGTCCATTTCCCTCACTAAATGAACAGTTGCATTACAGCAGGAAACTCCAGCAGTGGACTACATTGATGCACAGAGCAGAAAACTGCTTCCAAACAGATTTGCAAAACACAGTGGTCTGCAGGGTAGGGGAGCAAACCCCTGCCTCGGTCATGCAGGGTAGCAAACTGCAGTCAAGATTCAGCACAGCTACTCCAAATCTCCAACCAAAGGTAAGGTCAAAATAATTCACCCCTTGAAACAAATTGTTGATACTTAGCCTTTGAAGCTTTGTTCTGGTTTTTGGCTTCCCTACAAAGTATTTTCAGTTGAGTAAGCACGTTGATAAAAAAGCTACGGAATATTTCTTTTAAAGTTATGTATATTAATAATTATTTCTGTAGCGTATGTATATTCATAATTACTTTCTGAATACAAGGAAAATCTGATCCAAACCTCATGGAGAGAAGAGAAATAAAACAGCTTTCTGTGTTTGCTGGACCTTCCTTTCACATTGTCTTCTGGAATTCACAAGGCATGAATACTTTTTCTACTCTTTTTTTTTTTTAATCTTTTTAAAATGTATAATAGGCAAGCAGCACAACTTCTGCTCAGGTTAATTATGCAATCCCTCAAGTACTAAATCATTTCTTTGATTGCCACCCACATTACTAATCCACTTTGAAGAGTCCTCACATCCTGTCCTTATAATTCCCAATCGCTTTCTGATAATTGCAGTACTTGTGGCAGCAGGAATGAAATGTTTTGCACCTATTATGTTGAAGTGGTCCTTAGATGTAAAGTGTGGAATTTTTCCAGTGCTGCTGGCAGGATGCACAGAGAAGCACTAGGAAGACAGATCAAGTGCCTGTTTCTGCTGCTATCCTATGGACATCATCTTGGTTTGCTTTATTTCAAATAAAAATGCAGTCCTGCTATTCAACAGAACACGACTGGCGAGAAGAAAAGATGTTACATACAAGAGGCCTTTGGTATATGAATTAACATTTTACCATAAATCTCATCAGCTATTGCTATATACAACATAACCAGATACCACTGAACAAATAATAATTTTGTTTTCTGGGCTATTAGTGAAAAGAAAATTACATAGGTAAGCTTTATAGCTATAATTCATATTTTAATACTGGGACCTAAAATTTTAAAGCCAAGATTTGCCCTTTTAGCAAAGCATATATAAGCTGTAAATGTAGATACTTGTGGCTCAGACTCATAAAACAGGCCTGTATACTAAGGTAAAGAGTATATATGCCTAATATAAGAAAGTGCTGCAAACTCTATCAAAAATATCATCTGTACTTGAAAAATAAAGCAATTCTGAAATGCCCAAAGAAAAAGCAAATTATTTTAAAGTTTTAAATTAAAATTATTGAGAACTCTATGGAACTGCATTTAATTTTTTAAAAGGCATAAGAGAGGTTATTAGCTTTAGCCAAAACAATTATATTTATTTAAGTTAAGAGTGTAAGATCTGACAAATTAGGCAGCTCAAAAAGAGAGAACTCTATTCACAGCTAGGTAGGTTGTATCTTCCTGGTAGAAGTTAACATGTTTCTTTTGGGCTAAATACAACGTATTAAAAATGAGAATTCAGTGATAAGGAAAATTTAACATTAAATAACATTTCAATTTAATTTAAAGTATCTTTCATATATTTAAATTACTACTAGTTAATTATTGATAAGACATTAGTACTATGTACTATATACTGCTATTTAGTATCTGTGTCCAATTTCATCATTTATTTCTGTGCAGTGTGATTGTGACACAAGCCAACTACCTTTTTGACATAAAAGTACAAAAGAAAATGTCAGGAGATTAAAAAAACACAACTTGAACGTACAAAAAAAGATCATAGTTATTTCCACTATTTTTAACATCAGAACAGTTAAGACAAAAGCAGGTCTGCAAAACATAACAAACCTCTGTTCTTTTATATGCATTGTTATACAAGTATTGTTAAATGTATATATGCAATATTATATGTATATTTTACACTTGCTATCAAATATTTATAACATATCTGGTTAACCTGGTGATCAATGTATTTTGTTTGTTCTTTTCACTAGGTTAGTAACATAGAAGGGCTGAATTACATTTTTAGCCTAACAGTTATGACAGTGGCCTTTTTGCACTGATAAAACCCCTATAAAAAAAGTTGTCCACTGATGATTCCTCTTTCCATGATTATAGCAGGTAGTTTCACTGCTCTTGATTTTACATCCTTAAGTATTTTTAAAGTCAAAAATTTCACGCTCTTCCAGATCAAGAATTGTAAAACCAACATAATGATACTGCAAAAAAATACCACCATTAAGTCACTGAACATGCTCCTATCCAATCACACATACTGCAGCAGAAGGAATAATTCTTAACAGGTTTTTCATCCCTTTTTCTGTCTGTGACAGAAAAAAAAATCACAGTTGTTTTGAATGTAGTTGCTACCTATCCAAACAATATGTAAGCTATAGATAATTTTAAAAGAGGAAATAAACGTGTGCCCAGTGGTTTCTGATTTCTAGTCCTGCTGTTGACATAACTGTTGTGTTAATTCAAGAAAGGAGTTGTATCTTTATGTGGCACGGTTTTTCTCCTTAGTCTTTATCTCTCATCCATTTAGACTGTACACTCTGGAACACGAGTTAATTTCTCTTGTGCGCAACCCTCCCTGCAAAATAGGTGCTACTTGTTAATATTATTCTTCAACACTATTTCAGAGCACAACTTTGTTGGCTAATCTTGTTGGCTAATTTTTTGTCTAATAGGTTCTCTCTGCAGCAGGCTACGTAGAACACTAATAGTCAAGTTTCAAGTGTAGATGTTTCAAAACTCAAATATGCCTTTCATTAATGTTTCCTTGCAATGTATGCACTAGAACATTTATTGAAAAAAAACCACTCCAAATTCACTTCACCTAACTATATATTGTAGAAATTATGATTTAGGTACCAGCTATTGTAAGTAATTGTGAAAATTACATATTTCCAAGAGCAAGGTATAAGTAAATGGCATGTTAGGCTACACAACACTAAATGTCCCCATCGCAACTGTGAACATGTCGTACCGTCCCTGACCACCAAAGCCATGTTCACTCATAGCACTGCTTGGGGTCTTAGATCTTGCTCCCATTCAAGTGATAGTCATATCTGCCTAATCTCTCAAGAAGTGATTTAAAACACTTGTCCCAGGACCCAAATTTTAAGAAGAAAGCAATACCACTTGTTTTCTTTAAAAAAGAAATCCAAAGTAAATACACGCATTAAATGAAAGACAGGTGAAACACAGGAGTTGAAGTTCACACAGGAAGAGAGCCTATAAAACCTGTTACAAAAGATGGATATGGGGTGAGAAGAAGCTACATGAAGTAACAGCAAAGCACCAGAGTGACCTGTCTTAGCAGTTGAGCCGCATTATCTTTGGTACTGAAAGATAAAAATTTCTGATCAAGTTTCAGATGAATTTCGGGCTTCGGCTTTCATAGGATTACCCATCTCAAAATCACCGTGCTTTAATGGAAAAGGACAGCAAATTGTGAGGCTGCAGAAGTCCCTATTACTACAGTTTCCACATTTTCTATTTATCTGCCAGGCTACTTCTGCTTCGTTACCATCTGGCTTGGTGCTCCAAGTTTCCATGTAGTACAAGCAAGTTATACAGCAAGTTAATAAAGGTATACAAAATTTGTGTCAATATCACTCTGACTTTCTGAAGCTATCATGTTTCTATACCCACTTCATTGTCCATTTGCAAGGTTACCTAAAGTATACACTATGAATTCTCTGGCCTTGCTTGTTCCTAGATCTCAGAAGACTCTGAATGCTCTCTGGTATCCATAACTGTTAATAAACCAGGAGTAATAAAAACATAAATATCTCTTGACATAAAATTGTTCACAAATTCTACATCAAGTAAGCTTTTACTTATCTGTTAATCAACACAATCTCACCCACCTGAGCACGCACAGCTCTTCTCAGCCATCATTCAGCTTCTGGTACTGAGTTCCAGGATGCACTGACACTCATGCACTCATTGGTTACACAGCACAGAGATGATGCGACTCTAACTTAATTAGCTGGCTTTAAGTCATTATAGAAAATACTACTTTTTCCCCCACAAAGGGCTATGAGCATTTGTAGTGAGCATTTTTTCCAAAGAACAAAAATAAACACCAGTATGGTGTCTCAGTGACTAGCAGAAACAATGATATGCTGCACAAACATGCATTCATTTCCAAGTGGATATTACATCAACTGTTATAAAAAAATACAAATATGTTGCATCCATATATACAAACAGTCACAGCAGAAAGGTAATGAGGCAAATGAAGCACAAAATTTGCTCCATTTATTCATAAGCTTGCATTGTGTGGGCTGCCTTATGCACAGGTATATGAAGAATGCAAAATTCCTAACACCTCTGACATACAAGAATACAAATCCCAGAACCAGCATAGTTTAATGTACCATAAAAGAAAAATGCTGCAGTGCTACTTCCAGAACAAGAAAAACATCTCCTCTTTGTATTAAAAATAAATATAAAAAAGAAATTGAAAACTGTGCACCAAGAAGCATTAGCTGTGGGATTTTTCACTTAGACCTTTAAGCAGACCAGTTTCACTATGATAACTGGAAAAATTAACTTTACAGCTTTGAGATGGAAGTGGTTTTAAAAAAAGATGAAAAGTGTCCTACTGATGGGCTCACTATTTCAGGGACATGTAATAACATGACACTAATGTATGCACCAGTCTGAGACTGCAAAAGGACAGCCTGCAGATCTAGGTAGGTATGGTAGCACCAAATAAATAGTGAGTGTAAGGCAGAGTTTTTAGGGTTTTTCTTCTTCTTTTTAAAAAAAAAAAAAAAAAAAAAAAAAAAAAAAAAAAAAAAAAAAAAAAAAAATAATATTTTTCTTTGAAGAATAAAAATGATTGAGGTAAGCAGTAAGAATGTTCCTTCTCTTATGAAGCAGTCAATATTCAGGTCTTTCGAAGCTTTGCAAGGACAAAGCAGAGTTCTGTTCAGACTATCTAATTGCAGTTTATAGGCTTCCTAGAATTATTAGGATAAATGGAGTTAATAGGCAGAATAGTGTCCTGACAGCTAAAAGATTGAAACTTTTAAGCATTGGAACTGTAGTATGATTTCTGTAAAAAAGTAAACCCACATTACAGATAATTAAATAAGGACTTAGTTCCCTTCTTAATTAAATCAATGTGTTTCTATTCATTGACATCAGATTCTGATTCCACAGATAAAACTAGGATCCTTACAATCAATAAGTATAATCTGAAATGGTAGCACTGTTACCTAAAACAAGAGAAAGAGAATAAATAAAATATTAGGATTACATAAAAGAGGCAATAACAAGGGGAATCCATGAGCCAAGATGTTGTGGAGATATACACAACATGTTCATTCATGCTGACAGTTTTTACTGATGGAGTGGAAGCGAGAACTGCAGAGCATAAGAATCTGTATTTTTTCTCACTGGGCTGTAGTAAAGGCTGAATCCTAATTGGAAAAAAACCTAATAATACAGTTCTTTCCATTACTATTAACAGCAGTAGAGTTACTTTTAATTCTCCACTCTAAGGGCAGAGTTTAGATAAGAGAATCCATGAACATACAAATAAATAAATCCAAGCTGTGGGAATTAATCTTCTGAAGAATACATATTTAAGGCAGGCTGCAATTATTTGTTGTACTTATAATGAACTAGGAGAGTTTACTGAAAGCTACACATTAGACTTTAATTTAAAAAAAAAGCCTCAGCTTGGCTAGACACCCAAGTGCATCTCACTCTCAGATTAATGTGTTTACTTACAAAAAGAAGCAAGCAGTATTATCTTTGTAAGAGCAGCTGATGGCTGGAACAAAGCACTCTGGCTTTCAAATACACAAGATCTGTACTAACTAAGGGAAAAAAAAAAAGAAAAAGGATTTTAGATTTTACTTCCTTCCAGCTTGCTGCCCAGTTCAACTCCCTTATACATCTACTTCCTTCTCTCAATAGAATGAAAACTTAGAAAAAGAATGAGGAAAAAAAGCAGATTGGCTCATCCAAATTCTTCACTAAAACCAGACACTATGCTCCAGCTTTTCATTTTGTGCATTCTACCAAAAGAGGAGGTGAAAATTAATTCTTGTGATCTCAGAAGTCAGGGAGAAATAATTTCTTTTCATTATGAAAAATGAAGACATAGCTGTCTTTAATCCGTGAGCTATGAAATATTTTGATCAAAGAAGCAACATTCAATGAAAATCAAATCAAATTCTATTTTCTGTGGATTCACATTGCCTTGTCAAATCTTTTGAAATCTATTATTTGCAGATATTGCAACTGTCCAATACACTGTCCACTTCTATCACACTATTTGTAATCCTCTGTCTTGTTTTGATTAAACATGTGAACAAAATTAAACACAGTTTTCATGATCTCACTATCTGACATTTCACACACCTGTTTGCTCTTCAGATCTTTCACTGTTATCTTTTGCCAAACAACTTTCCTGCAGTCACAGGTCCAGTACAAAATATTTAACATTTGAGCCAAAGCAAAAGTAAACCATGTTAGTCGAAAGCCTAACTGACATTTACACTGGTCAACTTTTAAAGCAGCTATAGCTAAACTGAATAAAAATCACTTCATTGATATTCAGTAATAAAAGAAAATTAATTCTTTTTCCATTGAGCTCCTGTTCTGGTTGCTGGCACAAGCTACTATGTTCATGTTCATAAAATATGAACACGGAGATTTGCTAATTGCCATGGTTGCCAAGACATCAGTATTCCAGATTGCACCACTATGAGGTACCAAAGTCACTGCACTGACAATATTAAACTAGCCATGAAAATTTTCATATTCAATAGTACCATGCATGTGCAATACCCATGTAGCAATTAAAAGTGTAAGAACAATTCAGATTCCTCAAAGCTTAGAAATCAACAGCAGTACCCAAAACTAAGAAGAAATATGCTGACTGTCCTAATACTGCTCCATGCTTCAAAGCCATACAAGTCATGACCTTCAAAGTAGCGAGTGTATCACTGAATGATAGATAATATTCTTGCTTTCCGACAGACAGTAAGAAGAACACACAAGAACCCTTTTTTGCATGAAAGAGTGTAACGTACCTGCTTTTCTGGGGTGTCTGATACCTAGAAACACTGAAATACGCAGAATGATGGAAGGGAGAAAACTGTAATACAGTGATTACAGCCATCTGAAAGTAATGATACTATACAAATCAGCCAGTTAACCATATATCCATATAATCTCTTTCTCATTTTTGCTAGTACATTACTAACAAGATGACAGAAGGAAGACTTTGAAGAGCAAAACTTCTACAAGACATGCTAATCTTTAAATATAACTTAACAAAAACTCTCCTGAGGATTTTCAGAATCCATTACTGTTAGAAATGGAAAAAAATGTCCACCGTCTGAATGTAAAGTGGCTGTGAAACACACTGTACAGCCCTCACAGACCAAAACCTCCACCTTACCTTATTACTGTTCCTGTATCAGCACTACGTACATCTGTCAGGTAGCACCACAGAGACCCGTGCAATAGCCATGCCCCAGCACTCTCCCTGCATTGCCCATCCAGTAGCCAATGGTCTAATGTTAGGCATCACGTTTCAGACCAGCTGCATGCGATAAAGTTTTGCTGGCCTAACCTGGACCTTGAGGACAAGTCTCACTGTCCCCAAACTCTTCTTCCAGCAAAGCCATGGAGCAAGCAGCACTGTGCCAGTGAAAGGGAGGTCTTGCTGCCCTGTGGTCTCTGCTGCATAGGGTGTGCAGCCATGCCTGCAGAAAATCCTCCTCCATTGCCCTGTGCTGTGACTGCACTAGAAATATGTCTAGTGCCATCAAGACACCAAGCATAAAGAAGGCAAGAGACTTGACCGTAGGTTTGGAGCAACTTCAGATATCAAAAAGTCATGCGCATGAACTGAAATGTAAGTGGGCAAAACCTCCAGTCTCCAGGATTCGTGCTGGATCAGCAAGAGTAACCTAATGCTTGCTGACTTTTGCCCCTGAACCTGGAAGTCCCAGCTCTGGCCACCATCCTGTGTCTTCCATTAGTTCTCCTGAGATATCCGGGAGGTGGAATCAATATCGCTTAACAACTGGTACCCTACCGAGGAACAACGCTGCAGCTTCTCCTGCATCATTGGTCTATCAGGTTTGGGGACAGAACAGTGAACAAGAAGTTACTTTGTCCCTTACAACTCCATACCTTGAGCCCAGGATTTTTTCTGAGGGAGGATTCTGTGAACATGGTTTTTACCACCTTCTGAATCTTAACCTGTAGAAAAGAATTTGGCTGCCTTAAATGACAGAACTGTCTATTTAAGGGCAAGAAAAACTCTAAAAATAAGGTCAGTGCTGAAAAGTAATACGCAGGTCTTCTAATTTGATTTTTTTGAATACGCTAAAAGTTAGATTTTATCAAAACACGGGGTATATAGGTTTGATGCATAGTCATCAAAGAATTTGTACAACCACAATTTATTGTGTTTAACACAGAAAATAACTTTTCTTACTTTCCTGAAGAGAGAAGCAGATGTCTCCATTATCTTGGTTTACTGGTTTCAAATTCAGTATTGTTTCTGAGTTTTCTTCATCAGATATATTTGCACTAATTCCTATTTCTAATTAATTTTTTGACTGGCTACATGAACTTCACAAAAAAAAAAAAAACTAAACCACAAAAAGTCTCTTCTTGCTTGTAATTGCTTGTCATTCTTCCTACTGCTATGTAACTTTCTTCTTTAAGTTTATACCAAGTGTAATGAGAATATGGTGACTTGGGAGTGATACTATGTTACAGAAAGCAAGCTAGTAAATACATTGTAGGCAGATTTTCTGTAGACAGAAAAGATGGCTCTAGAAAGGTGGCTAAACTATGTAAACACATTACCTGGATTATTTTTACTCACCTTCAAGGAATGAGTAACTGCCCATAAAGAAGTCACAGAATTATGCAAATTCACACATCAGTGAAAATATTTCTTTTGTCAATGTAAGTGTTTGGCTAGATATGTTTCTTAAAGAATAAGAGAAAAATTATCAATAGAATATTGTACTTCTACTCCTAGAAATGATGGCCTAGTACTATATTGGAAAATATTATGATCTGGGTTTATTTCTCTGCAAAGCTTCTTATGCGTCAGAGAAGATTTACATGAACAAGACTAAAGAGTACTCAGAACAGTGATTACCATTTCCTTTGATAAGCAGATGTAGCCAAACGTGAGTTCACTTTTTAATATGTTTCATTGGTCAAATGGCATTTGTGAGGCAACTGAAAGTGATTACCCTGTTTACAGAAAATATTATTAAAATTGCCATTCACTCATCATGTTTGAATTATCCCAGATGATAAAAAGAGCAGGCGGTTTTGAAAAAATAGACCAGTGGTTTTGAAAAAATAAGGCTTTACCCTGAATCTCCAAATTAAGCAATTGACATTTACAAACAAAAGACGTGGACCTCTGGTTCAGTATGGTTGGCCCAAAAGATAACTTAATCTCCCAAGGATGAGTGGTCCTCCATTGATTCACAGCATACCCTATATTCCTGACTTTAACATCCTAGAAGGACATGGCAAAAGCTGCAGGGACGAATATCATCAGCATTCCCGTACACCACACTCTCCTCATGAGACTCCCACATCCCATGACTACTGCAGACCCAGGAGCACCAGAGTGCTGGCACAAGGTTCAAAACCTGTTTCACCAAATAGGTCCCATAGTTTGAGGAAGTGTTGACTGGCTGTGCATGTCCAGGAATATGGTCTGTGTTCCTCCATCAAATCCCAGGAATTCTAACTGCTTTCAAATTCAACAAAAGTGGGAATAAGCCATTTAGAGTATTTCATCCTTACTGAATGCACTGCCTCATCTCAAAAATATTAACCTGTACCATATTTCTCCTGTGTACGAAAAATGCACTTTGTCTTAACACCGGCTTATTCTTCAATTTACATGCATATTATATAGATATATAGTTTACGATGAACATTCACACAGACATAGATATATACAAACACATCAAGTATTCTGCTAATTTCACAGAAGTACTTGCAAAATAATAGTCTATAGAAGCATAAAATGCATATAACTATGCCAATTAACAGAGAATGAAACATAAAGAGGAATTTAGTTGGTGGGAGTGGTGGGGAACATATGGTCTCCAAGAAATTATTTTGCTTCATTAATGAAAAATAAAATAAAACCCCCTGTTTTGAAGACGCACACTCTTTGCAGAGTATAGCACGTGTATAATGTGCTCAATGAGGCAGCAGATTAAATCATCTGAGATCACCTAAATTGTTTTTAGACATGAATAGCTTCTGAAAGTCTTTAAATTATTAATGCACCAAATAGATCTAAGTATCCACTTATATAAGGCACTGAAGGTCTTATTCCCAGATCTCATCTGTAAGGATCCAGGCAGTTGGACAAGCCCAAGGAAAGAGTCACCAGATTTGGAGAGAACAAGGTGGTGAATAGGATATTGAAGTGGTTGGAGCAGCAGCTGCTCTGGGGAGGACACCCAGGCTTTCACACGCGCGACCTGTACCACCTACAGAGGTTCCCCAAGTACACGCCAAGGCAGACACCACCATAAACCTAAATAATCACCAGAAAACAAAAAAAATCCCATCGTGCCTTTCAAATTTTAACACAAAGGGGGGGGTGAGGTGGGAGGAATCAGTTACTGTGAAGAGATTAGAGGAATGCAGGCAGTCCCAGCCCAGGAAACAGGAGAATGGGAATGGAAGTCCCCTGCTCTGGAGAAGAGCTAACAAAATCAGAAAGTTTTCTGTGTTTATGTGCATCTCATCATACAGAAAACATTAAAAGTGTATGCAGCGAGGTCAGCCAAGGGGAATGCTTGTAAAAAGCACATAGCACAGATTGGGGCATTTAAAAAATAAGCTTGACAAAGCATTAACAAGATCTTATGCAGTAAAATTTTATGCAAGAACATCATAAATGACTTAATAAGCCTAATTTCCACAGGCTGAGGTCAGAGTTCAGTGTTCATTACTTTTATGGTAACAGCATAAATTACTGCAATTCCATGTTTAGATCAGTACACTGAATTCACAAATAGGCATTTATTCATTCATAAATACTTGTGATTATAAATGACCTATTTACTCATGAAAGTTTATGAAAAGAAAATCCGATGAGTTCATCTCTAGAAATACTAAGAATATCAGTACATAAATTTTCTTATAAACACTCATTTCACAAACCCAGGACAACATCTCTTTGATGCTCAGAATCAATGACAGATTACTGTCCACCATGAGAAGAGAACTCAGACTAATGTTTTATTTACTCTTGGTGTTCTTTATTGCCATTTTCCAGCTAGAATGATAGGCCGCAACATCAATTTGTTAGAATACAGCTAAGTTTTACACTAAGACATATCTCCACACAGAACTGCTTAGCATGGTGTGGCAGGTCTTCCTGGCAGAAACTTGACAAGGGTGGAATCTTCCCTTAAGTTACAACTTTTTTTTTTTTAAACCCTAGGAACATTCAACAATGCCCGGAATCTTCCAAGAACAGGTAAATAAAAAGAGAACTAAAATTTCACAGCTGTTATGTGAAAAAAGGCACCATGGCACTTCTATTTTTTTTTCCAGTAAGATTTAAAAATCAGAATCAGAGGAAGACACACATACCCCCTTTTTGTTTTGAGATGAATAAGCTCATTATCACAGTAGCTATTTTCCAAATAAACTCTAACAGTACATGTGACAGAGAACATGAAACTCCCTGAATGCTTCAGTATGACTGCACCAAACTGAAATGCACGTTTACCCCTTTTCTCCTTTCCTTTCTTTTCCCCCTCCTCTGTCACTGAAAAGGACATGTTAGCAATCCAGCAGGGAGGCTCCCAGCACAGGACAAGCAAAGCCCCACACTGACTGAGCTAACAAGGTTAAGAAGTTTAGCTGCAACAAGAATTTAGTTACTGGCAGCAGGAGGCCAATGAATAAACCAAAAATGTACTGTATTTGGATTGATGTGCTCAGTTCTGGCCCCTCATCCTAAAGACGACACAGTGGAACTTGAAAAGGTAGACAGAAGGGCAAAAAAGGCAATGAAATGGCTTTTGTACTGAAAAAAAGATAAACCCTAAATAGACTAAGATTCTTCAGCTGGGAAAAGCAACGGCAGACGGAAGATATAATCAAATCATGAACTGCTATTCACCAACACCTTAGTATGAGTGACTAATCTTTCTCCTATTCACCACTACCAATGTAAAGATTAGTCACTGACTCTCATAATGCAGAACCTAAGGAGCATTAAATGAAACTATCAAGATGCAATTTCAAGACACAGCATAGCTGGAATTCTTGCCTTGCCTAAAATCAGTCATTCTTTTGTATTTCCTACACTCCTCTCCAGTTCAGAAAATCCTTTAAAAAAGGTGAACTAGAACTTGAACATTTTCAATATATTGTATGTCCTCCTCCAGCAAATGGTTTCTAGGGAAAAGACAGTCATGTACAGTTATTATGATTTAAGGAAAGTTTAGGTTTAAGGAAGGTTAGGTTTCCCTGTCCACTTCCAACTATGCCCCTTTCCCTGTCCTCCCTCCT
>VYXH01003192.1:95267-105473 GCA_013397275.1 Burhinus bistriatus
GGGGTTGTGATGCCATGCAGCTCTGCTGTCCTGTGAAACTGGTTGAGGCTGCAGATACAAGCTGTGGGAGAGAATGAAGTCTTGCCCCACAGTGTGCTTTTCCACTGCCTGCAGATTGTATCAGAAATCAATCCGACTGGTGTATGCCTTCAATTTATTCAAACTGCCATTTCCAGCTAAAACTTCCTTCCTCTCTACCATAAATGCACTAACCAGAGGCTGCAGATGTGGTAGCCTCACATCCAGTTCCCTGCTGCATCTCCCACATCTTTGACATTTCCAAGCTCTCCTAACCTTCCTCTTATGCTCTGAGCCCTCACACAACAGGAACCATTGCCTGGCCCCAGCACTGAGCTTCAGCTTCATCTGGAGAATAAGGTCACAGAAAAAGCAAGGAACTATAATGCTTCACTGCCCTGGAAGCTTTGCTGCACTCACAGGACAAAAGGTGCATTTTTCCAGATACAGACACATTGTAACTGTGGTTCTTCTCTCATTGTGTCATTTGCTTAACACATGCTCTTCTCACATGAGCCAACACATCAGCCTCCTGTGTCAGCTAGAGAAAGTGTGAGTGCTGTACCTTTTATAAGCATCTAAATGTATTACAAATAAACAATGTGTCATGATATTTTATACAGATACAGACCCTCTTGAAAAAAGAGCTTTTTAATTTTTACGCAACAAGTAGCTAAATCACAATTCCAAAATCGCTGTAGAACATACTATTTTCCAAATAAGCATTGTAACAGTTATACTGGAAATATCACTTGAAAAAGACTGGTTTGGCTCCCCTCAGAAGAGTGTGCATGCTGCAGATGCACAGAAACATCTCCCACTTTAAAGATTGTACATACCTGAGTGACTAGAGTGTCACAGAAAGCATATGTAATTTTCTAAGGAGAAACTACTTGTGGGATTTGTCTTTTTGAACTGAGAACTACATTTCTTGCCTTCTTGTCTAGCAAAAGCTGTACAATTTGCTTCAAACACCCAGGAGATTAGTTCAGTCTTCCACAATTTCTTAAGGAAACTTACATTAAGCATTATTACCCCTCATGCCTTCTTTCAATTATGGCTACCTTTTTTAGGGTAATACAATGGAACCTACAGTGAAAGAACTGAGATTTGAAAGCAATCAGTACAGCTACAGCTTGTCAGTTAGCTGGTCTTTAGAAAATCATTAATCCTAAATTATTTCAACGTTCACATTTCACCTTTACATAGAAAAACATGATTTTGGAGGAAAAATACCCCAAAATATTAGTTATTTAATACATGACAAGTTGACTGCACTGTGGATAATTACAATTTAAGAATCAGATCAATCTCCTTAAACAAAGTTTGGAGAATATATAAAAGAGTATGAAAACAATGTTCAAAATTGAACTGTCTGCCTAGCTAAATCTACTAATCTTTATTTTGGTAGGAGCAGACATGCTTATTGTTTTATACAATAAACAGTACTCATTGATTAATCTGCAAGATTTGCTGTCAACAACAGTACTTGTTTTCAGAGCTGAATGAAATTTGGAATTTTCCTTTTTTCTGAAATCAAAATCGTAAAAAAGTTTTCAGTCTAACTCAGAAAACCTATAGTTTCTTCTAGTTTCTTGGAAACTAATTTATGTGTTTTTGTAAGACTATCAAGCCATTTTAGTTCAACAGTTCAAACAGGAGACAGAGTAAAGGCATGAAGCTGAAAAATTGGAGCCAGATCTCTTAACTAACCTGTCTGAGAGCCTAGAAACTCCTCAGCTTAATTGTAGGCTTTTTGGTCTGATCCTAACAGTCCAGTGCAAACTGCTGAGGTTATCAGACAGCTCTTACTCGGGTACCACCATTGACAGCAAGTTGCTAAACATGCTGGTGCCAGCTTCCACTTTGTGTTAAAGTTAACTTCTGAAGCACCATGGATCAACCTGAATACAAGGATACTGGTTGCACAGAAAACTTTCCTATCTGGAAAACCTATGGTCTACTTCTGTGGTTATATTTTCAACTCAAAGATGAAACAGTTGCATGTAAACCAAGTATTTTAACAACCAACTGGATCCTTACTTCAAAAGATCAATTAGCCATGAAACATCAGAATTGCGCAGCTGAATATACATGTAATCATGCAGTTGCATTCATGACTTCTCTGTGGGTTTAAGGACTCTAAGGTGTTTGATGCTTGGACTGTAATTTCTTATTCTGGTTTGGTTTGGGGGATTTTTCATCCTTGACACAAAACATCAGCAATTTCACTTTCAAAAAATTCTCAGCGTGAACTGAAGCGACAAAATACAGAATATAACAACTGGCTTGGTAAGTAGTAGTTACTGCCAAAAATGGTGGACAACCATATATAATGCACACTTTATTTCTGCTGAGAAACGTCTGACACCAGTGTCTTGCCTCTCATGAATTATAACTTAATCTTTCTTGACCAGAAATAAATAATATAGCAACATACAGCTGTCTACAGCACTTTGCTATATTTTCTTTTGTTCCCCTTCTGTAAGGCTGCCATTGCAAACATGCTGTTAGTAGCAAACAAGTGGCAGTAAATAGGAAGCCGAGGAACGTGAAGAATGAAGAACTGTATTTCCCAGCAGGAGTACGCGAATCCCAGATCACTGTAGGTGAGCATGTTCAAACCGCCGAGTTGGTTGAAGCTTACAGTATGGTGAGGGCAGTGTTTTATAGCGTGCTAGAAACTTACTACCTGGGTAATTTAGGTAGTGTGACAGTAACAGATGAGATTATTAGCATGTCTGGAAATTGATACAGAAGGATAGAGCATGTTCAAGAAGGAAAAGCAGGAAACAAGAAGGCATCATCTTACAGTAATCAAATCTCTGGACAGAAGAGAAGAAAAAGAGTGCAGTTCAGCAGTGACTTGCCATTAGCCCAGCAAGTGGGGAGCCATCACAGAAAAGGCTTTTCTTGAGCCACAGATAGAACGCTCTGGGCTGTGGGAGTTGGTTTTAATCATTTAATGACATCTTTTCAAAAAGAATATGGCAGTGAACAATGCATATCCAGCATTTTCCTGGAAATTTTTGATACACAAACCTGAAAATAAAAGTTTGAATTGCCTTGCTAGATTGAATAAAAGGGAGGAGCTGGTCAAAATGTAAAAGGTAGCTCACAGAATAGGGAACATGTTATTGTCAGGAAAAGAAATAATCTCATTTGAGAAACCTGATTAAACTCTGAAACTAGGTCTGTTGAGAGCAGGAAGTTAGACTGAATGGCCTCCACAGGCCTTTCAGACCTTGTGTTTGGGTTGTTATTTTCAGGGGGTTTTTTGTTTGTTTNACAGTGCAATAAGCATTACTCTTCATCAGCGCAGCTGCAGGAGACCAGGAATGCACAGGAAAGCACAGTACGATACAGAGACAGGGAGGTGAGGCGGCAGCAGCACCTTGTCACCAAGAGCAGAACCCCCCGCTCATGTGAAATTCCAGAATTTATGGGGACACAAACACTGTTACAAAATACACTCGCCCCCCATCATCAGGGATAACTGAAGCTAAACATTTTTATCACTGTTCATTAAGGAGCTGAACAAAAATGCACTTCAGTGTAGGAAAAATGAAAAATCCCATCATCTCTGCTTCAGGGTANCAAGCATAAAGACAATAATCTTCAGCAAATAAAATTCTATAAACTCAAAGAACTTATAAGTGAAATCCCATAGGAAAAAAGGATTAAGGAAAAAATATTCTTAATCTCTTAAGCAATATGAAATGTACAAGCACAATCTATCCCAACGCAAAGAAACAATTTATAAAGGGAAATCAAATGGACTAGAACGTGATTCCTTTATTTAGTTGAAATGCAAAAAACCCTGTTAAGATGTGAACAATAGATCAAATTATTATAGGTAAGTATGAAAGCTATAGCAATAAAGGTGTATGGATAAAATCACACAGGCCAAAGATTTTAAAAAAAAAAATATTAAAAAATCCACAACTGCCATGTAGGATACAGTAAACAGAATGAAAAACTAATTCCTGGAGATCACTAACATACAGAAGACCAAGGAAATAGTTTATCTATTAGTCAGTAGCAAAAAAACCCATAGAAACATGTGACCCTGAGAAAGCTAACATACTTCATTCTTAATAAAAGTAATTAAATAAAAAAAAACCAAAACCAAGGAGTAAGAATCCAATTTAGACTAGCTAGAGTCTGGAGTACACTTAGCTAAACTACATGTTTTTGAGTTACCTGAGCCTGATGAACAATCACTCTAGAACATTTAAGGAACTGCCTGCACTAACGACATAGATCTTTAATAACTGTTTTGAAAACCTGTGATCCAAGATGATTAGAAAGGGGACAAAAAGAATGCCTACCTTTAAAAATGTACAGAACAGCAATCCAAGGAATTACTGAAACCCCTTCAATTCCCAGAAAAACTACTGGAAGAAACAGTGAAACCAACTACTTCTAAACATAGACAAAACAACAGGAAGATGAGTAATAGCCAATGCTGGCTTGTCAAGAACTATGTCAAAACAAATCTAATTTGCTTCTGTGACAGGGTACCAGGTATAATGGATGAGAAAGACACAAGGATGCAATAACTCTTGGCTTTTTCCTCACGTCATCCTCCTAAGCTAGTTAGGAAAACACAGTCTGCAACAGATACAGCTAAGTTTTATTACTTTTCCCCCGCCATGTGCCTTTTTAGGACTAGACTAATAAAGGAACACAAAAATAAACTTTTCATTAACCAAAGAAGAGGAAGACTAGGATATCTCAGAAAAAGAAAAATGCAGATAATGTCTATGGCATGTCACTGCAACATGTGTTGCAAATACACCCAGTGGTACAAAATTTTCCTGCACAATGCATCAAGGCCATCAGTACCCACTTGATACTCATCCTATGAGCCCCTGAGTTATGCCTATGCTCTTCTTGCCATTATTCTAGGTCTTCAATGCAGGCCTCCCATTTCAGAGGCTGGAGCCCAAAGTAAGAGGTGTAAGACATGAAGGCGTCTCCATGTCAGAAATACTGTCACAATCCTACTGCCTTACAAGATCCTTCCCATTTACCCCTGCTGCCCCACAAGCTGAAATGTAGGATAAGCCTGAATACCAGACAGAACTGGGAAAATGATCCTCACGCCCCACCACTGTTCCCAAAGCATGCTGCCAAAGGGAAGCTTGCCTGTAGGTATTTGCAGACTCGAAACCACGTCACAGAGGGATCCCACTACACCAGCAGCAAAACTCACCGAAACACAGTACCAGAATAGCAGGTACCAGCGGGTCACTGTAAAACTGGAAAAATTGACAAAATGAGACTGTTCGGGTATGTGGCTTAGGTCTGCTGCCATTCAGCATTCTTACTAATAACTTAGAGAAAGGGAGAATATCCTTTTTAAATCTGCACACACTGGCAACTTGGTTATTTTGTAGGAGACAATTAGAATTCAAGTCACAAGCTTGCGACGTGATCTGAAATAGACAGGATACAAGCCAACTATGTGCTGCCTCTAGATAAGAATATACTCAACTGGACAAATGCAAGATGGGGAAGAACCAGTTAAATGCGAAGAAAGGATCTTGGATCCACAGTAAATCATGTATTAGTCATCAAAGCAGCTTTTTAAAAAAACAACCAACCAACCCACAACCAGAAAACCCCAAAACTCTCCAAAATCCCCAACATATCAGAAAGAGGTTACAACGAAAAGTGTCTCCACTAACAACGCAAATGACTTCATCAAAGCTACAGCAACTCAATGGATTCAACTTTTTTTAAAAATTCTTTCCCACTTTCTAATGCTAGCCAGGTTACCAATGCCTATAAAAAGCTATTTGTCACCAGTTCCTGAAGCTCCACCTTCATAGAACAACCCCCACAAGCACCAATCCCATGCCCCCGCCCCCCCAAATTGCCATCAGCAATTACAATACATTGAAGTGGACAGAAGATTTAGCGGAAGGGTAAATATTTGTATTTCAAAGAAGGTGCCATTGGACCAAAACCAGGACTGAACGTAATGCAGAGCTACTAGAAAATTTATGTAGAAATATGGTGTCTTTTTATCTATGACAAGTAGGTAAAATTTTTTAAAATTTCTGTTTCCACAACAAGATATGGAAGATTCATCTGGCAATCTCCAGATATTTACAGAAACAGTAACCTCAGTTACCTCACAGCCTAACCCACTTTTAGGTGCAACAAGCTTACAAGCTTTCATCAATGCTTAAAGATACTACACCATTAAACTGCTATAGGAAATTTTGACATATAGCCATGCTGTATCAAAGAAGAAGTTTTCTCCACTGTACAGTCACTATTTCTGAAACATAATAAATCATACTAACTAAAATAGTTCCCTAGGATGCTGTGATATTCCATGTTTTGCTGAGATTACCCTATGCCGATAGAAAGATAAAAGACCTAAAACAATTTTTGTATTAATCTTTGGAAATTCTTGTTTCCTGAAAACACCTCACAGACACTTGAATCCTGTTGCAAATTTCAAGAGAAATATTAACATTTTACCTTATCTGACCTGGTTAAGTGCAGATTGACATTGTCTATATTCAGAGGGCTTTAGAAGATTTGCTGAAAAAAAGTAATTTCAAAACAATCCAGGAGACTCTTGACTATTTTCAGAGGCTGTAAGAAATGGAGCACCAGATGTGAAGCAGGGCAGATGGGTAGAAAGAGCTTACTTAGAGGGTCACAGGATGTACAGGATCACAGCACAACAGTTGAAAGAGTTTGCAATGAAAAGATGGAAGTGTATTGCATGGATAAATAAAACCTATTTTTCATTTGGCTGACTTTGTTTTAATTTGAAACAGAAGGCAACAGGAGCCTCTCCCTTTGAGAATGGGAGTGCCATGAGCTGCTGTGTAGCTGGCATACTGCCACATTGTCAAAACCCACTGTCTGAGTCATATTACACTCAGTTCAGATGATGGTTTAGCAGACATAACGATGAACTTTTGCCACCAAGTAGCCCCACACAGAGTGCAATCACCATGCTTTGTCCAACACTCCTGCGCACACAGAGAAGTAAGGTGTCTGATGCCAGAATTGACTAATACATATCAGCAGCAGGTCTGTGTCAGGGGTTCCTCCTTGCAGAAATCAAGGTGAGCTTCAGAAGCCACACCTGAAACTCAACTTTCTGTTCTCGATGCTGATGTTGTGCTTAATAATTCTGCAGGAAGCAGGGCATAACATTTTAAGTGCTGCTACTTCTCTCCATCCCTATCCCAAATCCAGAAAGGAAAGGAGATAACCCAAGATTTTGTAGATAAGAAACTAATGTTACTTAGGCATTTCCATCAGCTATAATTTTGTTTTAATATAAGAAGGGAATGGATGGAAAAGCACATTCTCATGTCAGTATCTCACAAACAGAACACTGTTTGCTTGCATGTCTTGTATACACAACCTGCACAAAAACATCAGCAGAATATTACATTTGCAGAGCCAGGAAAGACTGACATCCTTAAAAAAACACATCCATGTAATTTCTGAGATTGTTAGAGTGAACAAGAATTATTTCCAGAACAGAGGCACAGCTATCAAACTTAAAAACTAAAATCATATTTATTTAAACAATTTTAAAAATTTCTATATGACTATTTTTTCTAACTCCTATGCAACCAATAACTACATGCTGACCCAAATAATTGTGTTTAATGTGGAGTACTATTCTTCATTTGTGTCTCTTCTTGATTTGTGACCTTTTTTAATTAACAAGATGGGAAAAATACATGGAAGCTTAACGATAAAAAGAGACTTGATCCTTTCATAGACTGCAGTCTGCTCCCATCATTTTGCTATATAAATCTGCTAAAGAAAATGTTGGGTTTTTTTAAATCAGTGAAAAGATAAAACAAGCAGACTTTGGGAGGGGTCAAAATGAAGCATCTACTGGCGATACATCCTTCTGGTGTGGTTGTCTGCGTACTATATGTTATGTTAAAAGAGTTAATAACATCTACAGTTAACAGTAGTCTTACATAGAATCATAGATTTATTTAGGTTGGAGGAGACCTTGAAGATCATCAGGTCCAACCATTAACCCAACACTGCCAAGTCCACCACTAAACCATGTCCGTCAGCACCATGCCTACATGTCTTTTAAATATACCCAGGGATGGTGATTCCACCACTTCCCAGGGCAGCCTGTTCCAATACCAGACAACCCTTTTGGTGAAGAAATTTTTCCTAATATCCAATCTAAACCTCCCCTGGTGCAACCTGAGGTTGTTTCCTGTTGTCCTATCACTTGTTACTTGGGAAAAGACCGACCCCCATCTCGCTACAACCTCCTTTCAGGTAGTTGTAGAGAGTGATAAGGTCTCTCCTCAGCCTCCTTTTCTCCAGGCTAAACAACCCCAGTTCCCTCAGACGCTCCTCATAGGACATCTGCTTGAGACCCTTCACCAGCATTGTTAAAGCAACGTAGCAACAAGGATGGAAAAATTTGCTATTCCATCTTAGAAAAGAAACATGGCACTTCTGCCTCAGCAGTAAAATTTCAAAAGTGGCCTAATTCAGAGGAATGTCTCTTGCATTTAATTACCTCTGAAAGGTGCATGACTGACAGATCCAGAAACAATATTGTATTTCTGCCCAATACAAGTTCAACACAGACAGAAGATGTGCCCTAGAAATTTCACTGCCAATGTACTTCAATCCTTACCTATGGAGAGGCCAATTCAGTCTCTAATCTGCAATTCTTTCTTATCTTCATTAAAATCGCCTAAAGGGGAACAACTTTTTACCAAAAAAGGACGAAATTCTCGGATACGGTCACCTGTCCACAATAAATTGAACAAAAATCATTAGTCTGTCATGGTTTAACCCCAGCCAGCAATGAAGTACCACACAGCTGCTTGCTCACTCCCCATAGCTGGGATGGAGCAGAGAATGGGAAGAGTAAAAGTGAGAAAAAACTCATGGGTTGAGATAAAGACAGTTTAATAGGTAAAGCAAAAGCCGCATACACAAGCAAAGCAAAACAAGGAATTCATTCACTGCTTCCCATCAGCAGGCAGCTGTTCAGCCACCTCCAGGAAAGCAGGGCTCCATCATGCGTAATGGTTACTTGGGAAGACAAACACCGTAACTCTGGATGTCGCCCCCCCTCCTTCTTCCCCCTAGTTTATATGCTGAGCATGACATCCTATAGTATGGAATATCCCTTTGGTCAGTAGGGGTCAGCTGTCCCAGCTGTGTCCCCTCCCAACTTCTTGTGCTCCCCCAACCTACTCGCCGGTGGGGCTGTAAGAAGCAGAAAAGGCTTTGACTGCTTAGCGACAACCAAAAACATCAGTGCGCTACCAACACTATTCTCATCCCAAATCCAAAATACAGCACTACACCAGCTGCTAGCAAGAAAGTCAACCCATCCTAGCTGAAACCACAACGCGCTAAAGCACCAGATAACAATTTCCAATTAGTATTGATCTAGATGTCATCCAAGCTACCAATCCTTTATGCTGAATGATCAATCACTAAACCCAGTAAAATTGTAATCTCTATCTCACCATCTTGTTTATACTTTTCTGCTGCATGCTTTTTTTGCTTTTCTACATCCATCTTTCCTACCAGTTTTCCGTAGTCCCAGCGCAGTACACTGAAAAATAGAAAAAGGGATCAGAACATTCAAGAACGGTTTTCCAATGTTACTGCAAGATGTCCCTGCAAAGAAAACTGGAGTGAACAAGTGCTCTACACATCAAAGAAGTAGAGAAACAGTAACCAGTTTAAAACGCAGCAAAGAGGACTCCATTACGAAAACCTTTGTAATGGTAAGGACAATGGAACACTGGACCAGATCAACTGGGAATTTTGTGTAATCTACATCATTTGATATTGGAAGATATGATTTTGATCCAGCCTTAGAGCATAGAAAGGGGAAAGGATCATCTCTTAATTTCCCTTTTGATTTTAAGATTGGAAAGTTAAACTATTTAATTACTTGGGCAGAATGGATCTGAGAAAATCTGTTTAGAGTAGCAGAAAATTCTTTTTTTAAAAAAAAAAAAAAAACCACACGAAAAAGCCTACAATTTAACATCTTGCTAGCTGTGCTACGTGTTTTAACAATTTGTGCGTACGTGTGTGTACTGCAAATGTTGTAATAACTGTATCTCACAAACTTGAGGTCTAGAACTAGATCGCCCATCTACTTTTTGGTAAATACAGCTTGATACTGATAAATAT
>VYXH01003192.1:109240-139546 GCA_013397275.1 Burhinus bistriatus
CCGCAACATTTCCAATAAACCTACCCCAATTCCCCAGTACCGTTTGGGGTTCTTGCACTGAACATTGCTCAGCACCCGACAGCAAGCTGCTTCCCTGCCAACCAGCTCTAGCTCAACGGCCAAGGGAGAGTGGCGATTCCAACAAAGAATGGAACAAATGTCTCATCAGAGGCTCGTCAGCTATCAGTGCTAAGAAATTTTACATCAACTATGAACATAAGCAGACAGCATTGAAAATATCTGCAATAACTGAGAGGTAATACCAAATGGAGGCTAAAGCCTGCTGCGGTTTCCCTTGGCTGCAGCCTTTCCATTCTTTCCTCCTTTCACTGTGTTCCAAAATAAANTCAAACGCATTGTCAAAATTAACTAAGCCACCTTTTCAAATCACAGTCTGTGAAGCCATTTTTTTCCCTTCCTTCATCAAAAGACAGATAATACCAATGCTCTTTGAACAGAACCAGGTTGACCAAAAGGTTAATCAAAAGCACCAAAGAACAATAGAGGTGAATGATGAGGTCACGTATACAAAGAGAAATATAGATTAGTGCACATAAATCTCTCCCCTCCTTCTCTTATGTCAAATTGAGACTCTCAAATTATTTATTTTTAAAGGTAGAAATCAAATATTAAGCATCTTCCATCTTCCAAATATTAAGTATCTGCCATCTATGAAAACTGAAGCCTAAATTCTAAATGTTTTCTCTGTAAGTTTTACTGTAATAGAATTTGACTCATCTTGACTATTGGTGTTAATTTGAGCAAGATATAAAACATTTTTAATTCTTCATCTTTAAATCTTATTCAATACAGACTACTAGGATGCCTATAGCTGTTCAAGAGTTTACTGATCAGGGACAATTTGCTCAATCATGTTGAAGTAAGGCAGTGACAGACAGCAGTTTTCCTCCTGTGCTAAAAATAAAGAGCCAAACCCCTTCTTTCCCAGCTTGAGCAAGCAGCTTTTCTCCTCAGCTTTCTTCCCTTCTCAGCCAAGGTTCCTTCAGCTGTTTCAATCTCCTTTAGTCAGTCTACCAGGAAGAGTAAATATGCCTGTTCGTATAGATAACTAACTATATTGTTCCAGCTAAAGCCACACCTCAGACGCACACATGCACTACATGCATTTTTTCCTAGATGTTGCAGGTTTAGAACTAGGAATGGCTTTAATGAAGCATTAGCAAATGCCTTGACACTGACATTCTCCCTTCCCTGTATTATTTATTCTTCACAATTTATATTCTTAAGTACTCTGCACCTGAACACACAGACAGGAAGCTGGCAGGAAGGGATACAGAAGCTTTTGAAAATGGCTATGAAATGTGGATAAGATCACTTATTCCATATGTTGTGCCCATTATCACACTCCAGCAGTTGATAAAGATTAGAAATTTCCTCCCTTCATTAGCTTTGTGAAAGTTGCTAGCTTGGTTTCCAGGACAGAGGAGGGAGGAGAAGGATTAATTATTTTTTTTAAATTAAATTTAGACTTTTCAGCAAATGCAAAAAGAAATATACATTTCAATGACCTTGCATTATAAAGAAAATTAAGGTTTCCAAGAGAAAGGCAGTGTCTCAGAGAAAACCGGTAGGAAAGCATGAGAGACCCCTGTGAGTAGTGTTAAACAAATGATGCAAACACTTTTGTTTCACTTGTCGTAAAAATTCCATATATAAACCAGATGGCCTGAATTTCCAGCACAGACTTGATTTACCTATAAATATTAGCCATTCACTGGCAAAAATGGCATGAAAATTTATTTCTAACTAGCTGATCCAATTTATGATTTACACTAGTATCATCTCCTCCACATCATGATTATTTCTGATTGCCCTTTGTTAGTGTCCTGTTTTGGCATCTGTTCATAGAAGAACTGCATTTTGCCCCAGTTCTTCTCAAATCCATTTGTGCTGCCTGTGACCACCTGATGGAGCTGCAGCTCAGCTGATTCTCTGATAAGGATGCAAGATCGGCTTGGGTTTGGCCAGCAACTCACTTAATAATTTTATCCATATTTCACTCCTGCGTGGGGAAGAGACCCTAAACGAGTCAGGGCTCCCATAAGTTTGTATGATTTTTCCATGCTGTTCTGCTATATAGAAAGGGCAGTTGCCAATTTTAACAGAAAAGTGCATTTTACACCTGCAGGAAAAATTGCTAACCTCAGTTCAACATTCATAATTCATTAGGAAAATACAATCCACTAATTTCTTATTGAAAAACACTTCATCTTCTACATAGATATATCTATACTTGTAGGAGAATAACATGAAGAAATTAACTCAGTTATTAGCAATAAACACCTTGCTACTGCAGCTGAATTACTATCAGTTGTCTCCCAAATGAATTGCAGTTTTTAAAATATAGCAAGCACATGGCCTGGTTGTGATATCAGTGTATCATTTTTAAAATTCTAAATTATTTTCAACCAGAAAATGTGTAAAGTTACCCTTTTATTCCACGATATTTCTTTTAAAAAAAATCCTTTGATTTGCAGGCTCTTAGGGACAGGAGTAATAGACTGGTAGAATTAAATAAATTGATTGGCTTTACTTTAATGCCCTCTGTACTTGTACTAAAAAGCAGAATTGTCTTGAGAAAGCAGCAATTAAAAAATCTATATTAAACTCATGGAAATCAGTTAAAGGTGCAAAGATACAAGATGGTGACATTTCTTTAAATGTTCATTGCATTTGTTCACTGACAAGCACAAAATACTTATTCATTTATTCTAACAAAAAAGGTTCTCAACTCTCACTCAGTTCTTTTCTTAAAGCAGGAGTTCATGCTTTAACCATTTTTAAATAACCATTTTACACATTATACGAGGAATTCAAGTTTGTAAAAACAAATCAAGGGGTTTTGTTTGTTTGTTTCCTTTAGAACGCCTACATCATTATTCCTAAATGTTATCAACAAAGTTAATAATATCTTAAAAGAAAATTGCCCTTTCTTCAGTAAATCGGAGTGATAGTTTCACTCAACTGGTGTATTTATCCCCAATAAATACAAAATAAAATCCACCACCTGTTCCCTTCAGGTGCCGCTCAATAGGAACTTTTCCCTTCAAGCACTATGGTCTTACGTATCACTTACACCGCCTTTCAGTCAGCCCTCCCTGAAGCTGGAAAGATCTGCCTGTCCATTGTCCACATCTGCTACAGTAGATGAACTGACTGTCATTATCAGCAAGTTCGCGGAGTGAAACAATAGCCAGAGACCCTACCCTATCACAGCAAACTCCCCACAAACTCTCTATTAAACAAAACTCCATTACATTGTTAGCTGTCGTGCTGACAGTCCATTTTGCAGCTTCTTGTCCACCAGCTGAGAGAATGGAAAACAACAGCCTTTCCCAACGGTTAAAACAGAGCAGGACTGCCTGGTACCCCCATGCTCTGTGCTGTGCAGGATCTCCAAGTGAGTCACCAGGACAGATACAAGTATCATATAATGTGGATTCTTTAACTCTTGCACTCTATTTAATTTATGAAGTGGAAACATCTACTTTCTCATTTTAGGGGGGGGAGGGGGGGAAGGGAAAGGTAAGCTTATTTTAGACTGATCATGCTTGCAATAGTTTTCAATTTGGTCAAAAGGAGTCAAGACCCTAACTTCAGTGGCAACCCTACCTAGTGAGCTTTGCCCTCTTCTGAAGTTTAATTAGGATGGAGAGTTGCTTATTGCCCTTCAATCCAGTTCTGCAGACTCAAGTGCAGGAAAATCAGTTATTTAGAACCTGCCTCCCACAGACTATGTTTCCTCCTTGCCAGCAGTGCTTCGTGTCCGTCAGACCGTGCCCTGTTGTTACATCAGAAAGAACAGGTCATCTTTCCCATTGCCTCTGCATCACAAATAATACTAAGAGGATCCTAAGAGAAGGGCACTCACCACTACTGAGATTCACATCTGCAGGCTGGGATTAGGAACTACGACTGCCTAGGTTGTACACTGAGAATGCCAAGCTTTTGGAAGAACTGCAGTACCTCTATGCCTGGCTGCAGCTGTGAATTTCAGACCCCATACCCTGGGTCTAATTTTGTTTTTGTTTTGGAGATGTTTTATACACTATACACATCAAAACTCTTGAAATCTGGAAATTAATAAGTCTATGTTTGGTGTTCATGCATTTAATTTCTGCTAGCCTCCTTTTAATGATGCCCATCACCTATTTGCTGGCAATGACCTATCTGAAAGTGCAATCTAGATGGGTCTAAACAGCAATCAGGTAACACAGTATGGCATTATACACTCTACATCTACTGGCAGTGGTATTTGCCAGCCAAGAAACCCTTAAATCATCAACTTTCTTGTTTCTGAGAAGTATGACATCTGTTAGAGCATCTGTTCATACTAGGGCTCTATCAGCTAAGCAGGTGGAAGCTGAAAAGGTTCTCAAAGCAATTCATGTTACTTTACATCTTCTCCCGGGCAATGGGTCAGTTCTCCTATGCAGAAACAAGTTCTCTATGGAGAAATGATGAAGTTCTTGATCAAGGAAGAAGAGGTTGAGTTAAATTACTTTAGACTTTTAGATCTGCTTTCCCAGTCCCTTGTATATTATGTGGACACAGTAAGTTTGTTATGACTTCACTAGAATCTGAGCTGAACGGGATATTTGAATTCCTGACTTCTAGGGATGTATTTCTTGGCGCTTGCACTCAGATATCTGGTGCTGTTACTTCGGGGAGCCCCATAAAATGGAAAAACAACAGTGAGCCTGTCTGCCATTCAGAGCAGAATTTGCACCATTCAGAGGAGTTTTCTACTTTATGGGAAAGAGACAGCTAAGAGCAGAACTGAGATGTGAAATCTAGCTAAATCCTGTCTTTGCAACAGTCATCTTGCCTAGGTCACCAAAAACCCAAGAACAGCCTAACGACTTCACCGAGCTTCAGATCAGTCACCTTCCCTTTATTTCTCCAACACCAAAGTACGGGTACATTTTTCACACAACAGAAGCTGCTGTGGAAATAAGTAAACCGGTAAGTACTTTCTTACCAACAGGGGGTGAGGTAAGTAGCAATTTAAATTATTAATTCAGCAACACAAATCAGCTTAACACCACTCAGGGATTTTCTCAAGAAATACTTGGAAGTGTAACAATATTCTGTCAGTTCAGATACTCATAAAGGAATTGGAAGATGCTGATTCTTTTCCCTTCCCCACCACATATGCTCAACAGCCAGAGCAGGCTGTCCCATGCATGCAGGTGTCCTTTCCAAGGGTAACGGCTCCGGGAGCAGCACGCACCCTGTTCCCACTCTGCTGGGGAACTGAAACACTGCTAACATGCTTACCATGACCTCGAAAACCAGAAGTATTCCTGAATTACACTGTTTAGACATATATGTACGTATTGATCCAGATGCTGATCTAGGTGCTGATCCACAGCAAAACTCATGCTTGATCAACTACAGACAACAATGTACACCACATCTGAAAACTCACAGACCTTTTTTTCAGACATTGAAACTACTGAGATGCCCAGGTACTAGGAAGTCACGTAAAACCGCAGAATCAGCAGATGCCCACGCAACATGCAAACCACAGTTTTGCCTTTTATGGCTTCAGATGGTGGCATATAAAACACTGAAATGCCTACGTCCAACTCATCATTTATATCAAACAGCTTCCTACTTTCCCATAACTAGTGCACATATATTACAGAGGTTTAGTCAAAACCTCCCACTACATCTTCCCTAAATCTTTGTGTCTGCTATACTGAAGTATTTCTCAGGCTTTGCTGTCTGTGACAGATGCTCTTCAAATTTCAGTCATGAAAATTCTTGTTTGACAAGGATCACAAAAATTTGCTCAAAGTATGTGGCAAAGATAAGCCCATAAACAGAAATTTAATCAATCCATCTGATCTTTTTTCAAGTGTTTTTTTTCTCTTTAAACTGCCCAAGGAACTCAAGTCTTCAGACTGAAATTGTCACAAAATTGCCTTAAAAAAACCCATGTATGTTAATGCAAGCCTGACATTTCCAAATAACTCAGCAACTATCTCCTACTGTATCACTTAGTGCAATCAGTATTTTAAATATTTTTTGAATTTTGTATCTGCAAGAGATGATTAGCACAAATGGCAGCACTTAGATTTTTTCCAAACAGCACTTACAATCAGTTACACGGATGTCGATACATTATCTAACTTAAAAGTGCAATCTGCTAATTACAGCAGTAAATGTTATGGGTTAAATTTAAACCATGTCCCTTCATGTCCCTTTAGCTGTTCTGAAGTTACAGGGATTACAAATACTAACATAAATTAAGATAAACTTTCACACAGTCCTCCCCTCATTTTGTTGTGCTTAGATATTCCAACAGTTTGAGGTAATCTTAATAGGTGTTTGCCAATTATTTTTATTAGTCTATTAATCAACATAAAAGCTTTATTTTTTTCAAAATAAAACATATTTCTTAATAAACCATACACGCTTATTTATATGGTTTCAAAATACCTAACAGATTATTTATCTGCATTTTTTTTTCAGTTACTTACAGAGGCTTTGCTTATAGACAATAATTTTTCAATCATCCTGTAAAACTTTTTCCCCCGTGGACACAAAACATACACTTAGCAGGAACTGGCAAAATAAAATCTATCAGCAGATCAGTAACATGATGGTTCAACTGCTAACTTCCTGTATACCAACGTGCACAATGTCTTAGGGACCCTTAAAGCATGGATTACTGGCATAATGGACATCACCAGCCTGTGTCAATTCCTACTTATGTTGCTTTAATCAGGATTACGAACACAGGAAAAGCATCAGAGCTTCAAAATACCCATTATGTTCTACTTTGTAAATGAAACATTTTTGTAAATGGTAATACTGCAATGTGATATAAATACACTTTACGCATCACTGTCCCCCTCCAAACTGATTATAAATGATCCATATGAACAACTATTGCTATAAATATGTACATTAAATAATTTTAAGATAAAATATGTGTGTTTTTACTTAAAGCAGTCACAACATGAAAATTACCTGAAAATGACTCAAGGGCAGCCTTCTCCAGTTTACAGAAACAAATTTAGGTATCTTTTACTACATTTAAAAAACCCCAATACTTCACTTTCTGGTTTAAAATCCATAATAAAGTTAAAAAACATGGAAATACTGAAATGGAATTGAATATAAAAATGGGACACGGAAATACTGAAACTAGTTTATAAACATGTAACTCAGTTGTGCGTTGCCTTTGAACAAACAATGAGCAGACCAGACACACCCATCTGCATTTAAATAACATTGCATTTTCTAAAATACCAGGGAATGCTAACACAAGATGAGAAAGGTGACTGCATTATATATAAAATTATATTAAAATATACATTTGTGTCTCTTTAATGTGTTTTACAGTAACGTTGAGAATACTACACCACTTTGATCATAGTATCAGTAAAAGAAATAACAAAAGGTAGTTTGGGATGGTGGTTCTGGCAGCCTAAATTTAGAAATACGCTCTGCATGCTAAATTGTTCAAAATTTCAATTTTACCTGTGGAAACGAAATCAAAACTAGTGAATCTGTCATGGCTGTAAAGCCTCTATTAAACAGAAGAAAAATGAAACCATTAGAATTTGCCAATACTGTAGAGCTACATTCCAATTTTTTAAGTCTTGCATTTAATTTACCCTTTGAATCCAACTCCACCAAGCAGTCTGTTACCTGTTTAATTGAACTCTAAAAAACTTTGAACATAGAAAAATCTAACATAAGTAATGAGGGTTATCCTCCTAGAACCAGAGAAAACGTAGTCAGCTTCCATCAGAATAAACACCTCAACAACTTAAATATATTATTATTCAATATTCAGAGGAAGGATCTTAATATTCAGAAGAAACACCACAAAAAACCAAAACATCTTAAAGAGTCAAATAAACAACAAAGACAGGAAAGGCTATCTTAGCATTTTTATTGCTAGCTTTTGAAACATAGAAATAGTAACTTCTTAACTTGCTCTTATGGGTTTCATAGTTTACTGAGATGTTTTATTCAGTGACTCTTGGCACCAGACAGAGTTAAAAAAAAACGTGGTTTTGGCCCATCAGCAGGTCTGGCTCCCTACCAGATCTCTGCTACAGCAACTCCACGTTTCTTCTATGCTTTTGTTGCCACTAAGCTCTCTGACACTGGTACTGCACCTTTCTGATTAACCAGTTGTAAATCAGAGCACCCAATGCAGAAATCACAAGTTTCTGCTTTGAAAACAAACAAACAAAAAACCCAGCTACAGAAAGCAGAGCATCTTGAATAATCACAAAAATGAAAAACTGAAGAGAAGCCACATAAATCAGCACAAAAAGGCTGGAAATGTGCAAGACTGCCAAATCTGAGTTCTTTATTTTCTGTTGATACTTTCAATAACTCAAGCTGTGCGGAAGCTTTCCAGTGACATCCTCCCAAAACTCCAACAGACTTCAGAAACTCTTATGGAAACAATGATCTTGAAGAAGGGGGTTGTATTTAGGATATATGATTTTCACTATCATAGTTCTTCTTATCAGCTAGAGTCAATGCTGTGCTGGTAAATGATGTACAACATCTAATGCTTAAATCCACTGCTTTAAGCAGCTGAAAAGTAAATCTTCAGTGCACATCTAAGGAAGTCTGTTCTTCAGCAATGGCTTGGATATGAAGCTTGAACCAGTGGACAGTGAAGGCCAGTCGCCATCTTGGAATGTATCAACAGAAGGATGGCCAGTAAATCAAAAGATTGGATTTCCCTGCCTCTACTCAGCACCCATTACACCACATCTAGATACCTGTTTGGGGCCTCCCATCATAAGAAAAACATCAATAAACCACAGTAAGCTCAGTAGAGGTCCACCAACATGGTCATGGCTGGAACACTTACCATGTGAGGAGAGGCTTGGAGGACCAGGGCTCATTCAGCAGGAAGAAGGGGCAGCTCTCAATAGCAGCCCCCAGTGCCTACAAGAGGTTTATAGGGAGCTGGGCTCTTCTCAGAGGGGCATGGCAGGAGGGTGAGAGACAGGTAAGCTGGGACTGGCCGTAAGGAAACCTTTCCCCTGGAGGAGAGGTGAGTGGTGGCACAGCCGGCCTGGAGGCTGTGCAGGCTCCCTCCCTGATAGCTGATGCCATGGCCAACCCTGCTGGGAGCAACCTCCCAAGCTCCTTGCCCATGGGTTATCCCGGGACCCTGCAAGGGGCAACCAGACAGGTCTGCAAGCGAGGCAGAGGCACTCAGGCACAGCCAGGGGCTGCAGCAGGGACAGCCAGTACCCAGAGTCGCTTCACAGACCTCACAGACTTTAAAAACATGCAATAGCACAGAAGTGGATTCCCTGACAAGTCTAGGAAGTGGCCAACACGAGCGTAACATTGGCATAATGGTTAAAACCTAGATTTGTGCTTTCACTGTTATCAAAATATACAAAAACGATTTAATCTCTATAACACTACCTTTCTACAGTGCATTCCGCTTGCCACGCTTGCTCGTACTGTTTTACCAGATACTCTGCTCTCAGACACAGGTTCTGAAGAATTCCAGACAAACAGAAGAGGAAAATCATATCTTTAGAGCACCTCAACTTTTCAGAGTGCCCCACAGTCTTCAGTTTATGACATGAATCATAGAAACTGATAAATGGAGTTGTTTTAAATTTCAGCAACTAGTCACTCAAGTTAACACTGAAAATACCCATCTGTAAACCACTTCTCAGTGACCCAGTGCAGCAGAGGCTGTTACAGACCAGGAGTGCAGATAAATAGTTCTAGTCCATAATAATTTCACTTCTTTATACAACAGAAGAAAAAGGAGCCATTCATTTTCATAAGCATTTACAATTTGAATGCTTTACGCAAATCCTGATTTTTTTTCATTTATTTGTATCTCCACTTTTATATGCAGTAAATCTCACCATGCAGTAGCCATCCTAATCTATCTTACCTGATCCTATTAAGTCTGTTATTTTTTCTCTCTTACAAAGCAGCCTAAAATTGGACATGGTGTTCCAAATGAATAATTTCTAACATATCCCTTTCACATTTTTTACTTTCAAACCCCCTCTTAACACATTTAAGAATCCTACTTGCATTGTCAAGTCCTGTTGCTAGATGTAGTTAATGCTCAGATCAAGCTGTGATGTTTTCACTGTATGAAACAGTGACCCTGTAAGTATTGCAGTTATATCATCAGTATCACCACAGATAATGATGCATGCACAGAAGTGGACATCAATGCAGAAAGAAACACCTTTGTTGAATATACTCAATGCATTGGGTCCAGTTAATAATAGCCTGGTTTTGGTAATATAAATGCTGGATTTTCATTATTGTTGCCAGACTATGTTTTTCATTTACAATACAGGCCACATCAACAACCGGCAGGAATTGGGACACAACAGGCCAGCACTGGCTGTGAGAAGACCTTTCCCCAGGAGGACAGGTAAGTGGTGGCACAGGCTGCCTGGGGGCTATGCATCCTCGGGGGGTCTCAGGCCCCGACAGGAGGAAACCCTGAGCGGCCTGGTGTGACCCTATGGCTGACCCTGCTGTGCGCAACTCCTTGTACCAGGTACCTCCCAAGCTTCTTCCCCAACGGAGTTGTGCTGTATTTGTGATTCCTGTTTCAGTGCTGGCAAGACAGAGAAGCTTCACTGACATCTTTTCATGCCTTGAGCAGTAGGAAGAACAACCACATCAATGATTTTCCTTACAAATACTGCATTTCAACGGTAAACTGTGATGCCCAGGCTGTTTTCATTACCCATTTGATAAAAACTTACCACTGTGGCACTGAAGTACCAATGCAGTTTACAAAATAGTATGCCACCTCTGAAAGCATGACCCCATCATTTTAAAATAAAATAAAAAAAAAATTCAGATGGATTTTACGATTACATGAAGAGATTTGTCTAGGAGGAATATTTCTCCTGTGGCACTGAACTGAGGATTATAGAGTTTACACTGCCTCAGAAATCTCTGCACTGCACTCCGTTTTGCAATAAAACAATGTGCTAATGCCAAGGAAGACCTGACTGTATGCCATTATCCTCCTCAAATCAGCTCTACTTACATACATCTAGTACGTCACAACATGCTTCAAAAATAAAAGAAAAAAAAAATCTTACAATGCTATTGACTTGGTCTTGAGATAATTTATAGAAATTCTTTGTGGAGGTGTGGCAAAGGAAAAAAATATACAAATCTAAAGGGGATTCTACAAAAAATGACTGATCTATTTTAATCAAGTATTGCACCAAAAATATCTTCAGAAAGGCTGTTGGCCAGACGAAAGTCACCAAGTACTAAAAAGAACAGAACACAGCAGTTAAAAAGGAAACATACAAGTAATTTGAATTATGACTACTCCTGGCATGATGTTAATTAATTATCATACAAGCACCAGCGTAACATTTTGCTTTTTTAATGTAAACATCAGCTTTCGAAGCGTATGCCTTTATTCCTGTATTTGCAGCAAATCTTCCAGTTTTAATACCAGCTTTCATCCTTCTTGAACTCAGGTTTTCTAAAGGTCACAACTCCCTGTTATCAAATATAAATAGAACTTACATTACACTTTGCAGAGCAGAAAAATGAGGGAACTAGCACTGGTGCGCTGTTAATTCTTAAAACATTTGAGTTTCAAATGCCTTCTTTTATATCCAGTTTAAGCACCGAGAGGTTGACAGCGACGTCCTGCCTTTCACCTAAACTGAAACTAATATTTTAAAAATTCTGTCATTCTTGTTAACTGTTGGGGTTTTTTTTAAAGTGCAAAGCAAGTGACAGAGCAAGCACTTTATTCACTCTTCTGAGACATTTGCATGAACCTGCATGACAGAAATTCCCTAACTGATTCCACTCTAAGAAGCCAAAGGTTTATAGTCATGCAATGCATCCTAACACAGCTATGCATTAGTAACTTTTTTCTATTATAATTATATCGTGTTAGTATTTCGAACCTCACAGCCTGTGTATACAACCCATAAGGTGCATAAACATACTGTCCTTTTCCTGGTGGGTTTTAGGTGCTCAGGTAGTGCACAGTCAACTTAGTTTTATGCCACAATATAATTACTAATAAATTATGTGCACAAGTTGCTTTCTGACAAGAACAAGAAAACTAACAAGCTATGGAAATACAATTACTTCAGGCAGAACTTAGTGCCTTATGCATATGTGTGCACATATAATTATGTGTCATAATACAAAGATTTTACCTGAATAAATTTTATGTAGATGGTTTTATACTAATATAAAATTTATCAATGACTAACACAGGCCAAGCATTTATCTAATTGTTCTATTTGTGTAACATCTCTCAGACAAAGTCTTGTAAATCTGTATTAGTTGATTTATAAGTCAATATGTTGTCAACATACATGGAGTAATTATACAAACTATATATTCCATATACATTACATGGGCAATTCTGTTCACTGAGGCTTGGTTTATGATTATTTTTAGTTCATAAGTGCAATCCATACTTTTATGTATTTACAGGAAATATAGAAAAGTAATTAATGATAGAATTTAGGAACTCCACTACTAGTAAACGAGGAACGTCTGCTCTGCAAGCTACAGCTCTAAGTCTATCTGCTGTGCTAGGCTGTGTAACTGCTGTGCTACTGTGTGTGCCACCACTGCTGTCCCAGATAAAAACAGATATACTTGCAAGTGGACGAGAACTTTTTTCCCACTGAAAGTCCACCTTTTAATATACATATTAAAGATAAGCCATTAAAGTAAGAGAATCACTCTAAGATCTGAAAAGATATCTGATTCACTTCCTTAATAAATTGCGAGGGATATACATTAATATTCATCTTGATACTTGTCTTGGCAAAGGTATCATTTAAAGAAAAGGTGAAAATGAGTGGTATCTATTTTTAAAATTATTTTAGTAAATCACAATCGAAAACAAAACACTGAGTAAAGCAGGTCATCTAAATCCTTACTATAATTTTCAAGCTAGCCTGACATGACCCACTTTCTGTCCCTAAACCAATCTCATGCTCAATCTGTGGCACGGGTAATCCATTCAGATATCTGCCTCAGCATACCAAAAAGGTACGAGGGGAACCATCTGGGGAAAGACAAGCTGTCAAATGAAGATTTAAACCAAGATAAATGATATAAGGTTTAAAGGAAATCAGACTATAAGCAAGAAGTTCATGAGCAAAACCAGTACCTGCTGAAGACAAAAAATAAGTGAGGAACTTACAAAATACTATACCTTTTCATTTTTAATTTCTTTGTCTTTTACCACTGCTAAGTGGAATAATGCTCGCAGTGTGGATCTTTATGAAACAGTAAACTAACTGTCAGTAAGATGAATCAACAGGAAGGAAATATACTATGGAAGAGATGTCTAAAAAGATGGTACCGGTAGGTGTGAAATCGCCCACATGGCATGCTTGTATTTCATTTTCTTTTGCCACAAATAGTGAGTCTGGAGCAAGCATCATATAGCCATGTTTGAATTAGGGTGCACTCCCACCAGAAGTATCATTTTTTCAACTGCTACCTAACTCAGTGAGTTTAGTGTTTTCAATCTCAGTAAACTGTGCTTTAGTGTAGTGGAGAGAATGCAAGATACCGTTATCTTGAACTGCAACATTTTGTTTAAATCAGTAATGTCAAAGAGATCCATCCCACAGAGCTGCTACCCCTTGTTTGGAAAATTCCCAGAAGGCTCAGAAGCAAGCCAACAAGACACACTAAGTGCTGCAGCATCACGTAGCTCTTCCTGTTTCAGCCCAGACTTGGTTTGACCTTGTTCCTGTGGCACCTGCATCACAGTTAACATGTCCTACGAGACTCAGCTTTTCCAAGTCTCTAGTGCCACATGAGCCAACCTAAAATAAAGGAGAGGTAAAAATAAAATACAAGTATCAGTAAAAATTTTCCATGTGGTTTGACACGGAGCAGACTCATTGCAGAAAAGCTTGGTTTAGGCAGGAAGCTCCGCTCTCTCTCTCTCTGCAACTTCTTTCATCTATTGCTGGGTTTGAATATCCTCATGGGTTAAGGCTGTGGAAGCTGTGTCAAGAATCCAGCCATTCGCACATATTGGAATGTGCATCAAGTTCTCCAGTCACTTCCTTGCTTCCCTTCCCTTTTATTTTATTTCAAGATAAAAAGACATATAAATCCACCAGAGAACAGGACTCCGAGGTCTGAAGTATACAACCCCATGTTAAACAAAAAGCCCACGTAAAAAGGATTTAAAAATAAGTTTCATATCAACAAAATGACACTCATCATGGAGCAATTTTATTTTGTCAGCTTTGAATATATTATATGTAATCTAATTTTAGATTTGCAACAGAGTGGGTCTTTTCACTTCAAGAGGCATTCACATCTTGGAAAGCAAATTAAGTTATGCTCGTTTGCCAAGCTTCCCACTGTCTTGCCTGATAAAAAACAAATGGGACTGAATACTTCACTAAAAAGACTTGATGCTTCAGCTTTTCACACAAATACTCCAACAAAATGTTTTTGTTTACAGATTTTTCTAAAAAATGTAACATGCTAAATGACATAAAAAGTAAAAAATAGTAATGAAATTAATTCGCAAATACATCTGCCGAGTAAGAGGGGTGGTAAGTACTGGAATCTATCTGCAAAGTTGGATCTGTATTATGGGTATCAAACAAACCCTGAACAGAAAGAATTTAAAATATTTTGCAAATAGCATTTTGGTTTGCCTACTTATATTATCAAACCACTAAACTGACACCATACTCTTTCCAGAAGAAAAAAATAGTACTTTACTTATTTACAGATCTCACCTTCTATGTAAAAAAAAAAAAAAAAAAAAAGAGTGCAATTATGAAGTCTGTAACCATTTTAGAATTAGGAGAAGAACTTGAAGAAAGAAATCAGAGCATGAGGTAAGCAAGCTTCAATTTATGGTTACCTTCTAATAAGGATACACAGGTTACGAAAAAATCCAAAGAAAGTCTGGTCACTTATTAAAAATATCTTTTTAATAACCTGCAGTTTGAATACTAACCTCCTTCCTCCTGACTTCCCATCTTGAAATAGAGAAAAATGCAAAGGGAAATAATGCACCACTTACAATGGGTGGTACAGAATGAATGACACTGTCACCATAGACAAGTCCCAGGGTTTCCCACAAAAAAATTTCAATGAAAGAGTTTGTGGGATCCTCTAGAATGTGCAGTGCTGTAAAACAGCGAAAGAGTTTCCTCTTTTCTTCCAGGACATTTTACTCTCCCCCCGCCTCTTAAAAATTCACTATAATCTTTCCCACCTATGCTTGCACTAACTTTTCATTGTTTAACACAGCTGTAGTTTTGCTATACATAGAGCTAGCTAATTGCTGTTGCTAGATCCAGCCGAAATCTGAAAATGGCTGGAAACTAGCCGTATTAGCATTTATGTATGACAAGAGAAAAGGGGGTCGGTCATGAAAAATCTCATTAGTTCTGCTAAATGACAAGACAACTGCTTTACTTACGAGAGTGCACAGACCATTCTTGCGCATACCCACACAGTGTACTAGCATTCAGCAGATCTACTCCATGAACAAGTTGTGGAAGGAAGATGTATCAACCTCTCACATAGCCTTTTCTGTATAAGAATTGACATGGATTGTCATGGCTTTAAACTTTTATTAACATATATGCTGACAGTTTACTAGTCTGCAGAAGAGTTTTTCTCCACCAAAACATTAATTAACCAGTGTTGAAAGTGTTACAAATAATGATTTAATAAGCTCCCAGGTTCGACAGCCCTAGTGTCCTCCTTGCCAAGCGATTAAAATCTACCAAATGTCACCTGAATTATTTCATTTGCAAGACAGAAAATTGAAATTGTGTTTTTTTTTTAACACAATAGAATAGTTTTAGAATAAACTTTTAAAATAAGACAAAAAAAAATGACAAAGAAAAATTTTAGTATCTAATTGGCAAGTGTAACAGTATTTGCCAAAGTAGAATTTTGCTTTCATACCATGAACCAAAATGCTTATTTCCCCATTGAGTCTCAGTGTAAAGGATGCTCTAAACAACTGACTTGCTACCAAAAAGGAAGCTTCATTAATTTTGTGATGCATTTTGTCAGTGTATCGGGTTTATACGGCAACATTTTGGTAACAGAGTGGCTGCAGGGGTGGCTTCTGTGAGCAGATGCCAGAAGTTGCCCCCAAGTCGGACAGAGCCAGTTCCAGCTGGCTCCAAAACAGGCCCACCACTGGTCAAAGCTGAGTCCATCAGCAACATTGGTAACGCCTGTGTGATAACATATTTAAGAAGGGGTAAAAAACAGCGCAGCAGAAGCTGGGAGGGAAGAGTAAGAAAATGGGAGAGAAACAGCCCTGCAGACACAAAGGTTGGTGAATGAGGGGGAGGAGGTTCTCCAGGCCCAGAGAAGAGATTCTACTGCCGTTCAAGAAGACCATGGTGAAGCAGGTTGTCGCCCTTGAGCCCATGGAGGACCACACCAGAGCAGATAGCCACCCTGCAACTCGTGGAGGACACCACGACAGAGCAGGTGGATGTGCCCTGAAGGAAGCTGTGACCCCATGGAGAGCCCACACAGGAGCAGATTTTCTGGAAGGACCTGTGACACCATGGGGGAACCGCACTGGAGCAGTCTGTACCTGAAGGAGTGCACCCCATGGAAAGGACCACCATGGAGCAGTTCTTCAAGAACCGCAACCTGTGGGAAGAAGCCAACATTGGAAAAGTTTACGGAGGACTGTATCCCATGGGAGGGNTCCATCAGCAACATTGGTAACGCCTGTGTGATAACATATTTAAGAAGGGGTAAAAAACAGCGCAGCAGAAGCTGGGAGGGAAGAGTAAGAAAATGGGAGAGAAACAGCCCTGCAGACACAAAGGTTGGTGAATGAGGGGGAGGAGGTTCTCCAGGCCCAGAGAAGAGATTCTACTGCCGTTCAAGAAGACCATGGTGAAGCAGGTTGTCGCCCTTGAGCCCATGGAGGACCACACCAGAGCAGATAGCCACCCTGCAACTCGTGGAGGACACCACGACAGAGCAGGTGGATGTGCCCTGAAGGAAGCTGTGACCCCATGGAGAGCCCACACAGGAGCAGATTTTCTGGAAGGACCTGTGACACCATGGGGGAACCGCACTGGAGCAGTCTGTACCTGAAGGAGTGCACCCCATGGAAAGGACCACCATGGAGCAGTTCTTCAAGAACCGCAACCTGTGGGAAGAAGCCAACATTGGAAAAGTTTACGGAGGACTGTATCCCATGGGAGGGACACCACACTGGAGGAGGGGAAATGTGTGTGGAGGAAGAAGCAGCAGACAAAGTGTTATGAACTGACCACAACCCCCAGTCCCCCTCCCTGTGGGCCACTCGCAGGGAGGAGGTAGAAGAGTCAGGCATGAAGTTGAGCCTGGGAAGAAGGTGGGTTTAGTTTTATTTTTATTACTATCATACCTTGTCATTAACTGGTAACAAAATAAATTAATTTTCCCCAAGACGTGCCTGTTTTGCCCATGATGGTAATTGCTGAGTGATCTCTCTGTCCCTATCTCAATCCACAAACTTTTAATTGTATTTCCTCCGCGTCCTGTTGAGAAGGAGAAGTGCTAGAGCCACTTGGTGGGCACCTAACGGCCAGCTAAGGTCAACCCACCACAGTCAGGGACTAAAAATGTCTTTTCCATCCAGGAAGCCCCTCTGTTGAGACACTTCTTCTTTCACCTTCAACATGCAGCCAACAGACAAGTGGCAAATAAGTCCCTCCATTAAGATGTTCCCATCAGCCTGGCCCACAGAGAGCCTTTGGAACCAATGTAGCCCGCCAGTTCTTCCCTCTAGCATGAAGTCTACAGAAAGAAGGAGGATTTGCTCACACATTATACAGATTTCAAAACACTTCTGAACTCTAAATAACTGTGAATTTTAGATTGTATTGACCCATACTTGAACAGGTTAGGTATTCAGTACACAGGTGAAGTCCTCCAAATTAAAATTTTAAGGTAAATTAGTCTTTTTTATTTTTCATGGTCAAAGAAAAGAATAGGGAAGTGAAGGAGTTAAAGGTTACTTTATCTAGGTTCTGTAGTTTTATACCTTTTGATGTCTAATTCAGTTAAAGGTCATTCTCTGAAGTAAGATGAGCAAATTTATTTTGTTTAATTTTTATTTTTTTAAAGAACAAACAGGTTATGCTAAAATATGATAAGGCTGACAATGATGTAAAGGCAACTCACTGAAAGCCATCTCAAATTTCCCAAACCTTAAAAAAAAATACCCCACAACAAAACCAGTCTCCAGGCATTCAGGCATTAAAATATCTTTTTTTTTTCTCAATACCTTTGGTCAAATACACCAGGACACTAGCCCTAAAATGCTTATTAACCTAAGGACAAATAATTTATTTTCAAAAATGACTATTAATATTTCTATCTCAGAAACCACCACCACGAACATGATAAAAAAAAGGAAGGCAAATCACACATAGCTAGCTTTGAGACACACTGAGCATCCGGAAGATGCCTCCCTTTTACTTAATAGGAAACTGAAGGTATTCAGCATCCTTGACATAAGGTCAAGGGAAGGAAATGAAGAAATAAAAACAGGATAAATCCTTTTTAATTATTGCTGCTCTCCTTTTGCTCTTTAAACTTCTAAATCAAGCACTGAACATCTGCAATACTCTGCAAAGAGATTAAATAGAAAGGCACACATGAACAGCACAGACAGATGTCCTTCAGTTCGTATCTGCTAACCTGCCTCTAGTCATATTTGTGAAAGAGAAATATATGCGTAAGCACATTTTCATTCACCACCATCCTGCTCACACATATTCTTGTGATATCATCTACAACTTTTGTCATTTTCATTCTACTTCATTTGCTAAAAGAATCAACCCCACACCTACCCCCCGCCCCAAAACAGCATTCCATGAATGATACCACAACACACTCCTCCTTGTTTATAACTCGTCACTAGAGCTGAGCAGGAAGTGGTTGCCAGGACTGAAGGCAAACCTGTAGCTCTGTGAAGAGCAGTAGTTTTGAGTAAAGTCCCTCAAAGTGCTCTTGCTGGCCCAGGGAGCAAACTGAAGGCTAAGCAGAAGCTACTTATGTGCATGTTTTGTAATGTTTGGAGTATTTCTGCCAAAGCCACTTACACTGTGAAGACGCAAAACTATAATGTTTGCAATTGTGTTGAGAAAAACGCAGGCAACCCAGGAGACCTGGGAACCCACCAGGACATAAGTTGTGCAAGGTCTCTCTGCTCTCTTCATTGATTTGCAAGGCAGAAATTCCACACAGTAAGCCCCCTATGCAATTCCCTACAGACTGGGTATGCCATCACACTCTTTCCAAATGAACAAACTCCACTAGGGCTGTTGAAGGGCACTGCCAAGCCAGGCACATAGGAGGCAGAGGACAGCCTCAGGAACACCAGCCTGACCCAACATCATCATCTCCAACAGTGGACAGACAGTTCCCTCTGGATGGGACAACTTAATTCCTAGAAAACCTAAATACTGTTTTTATGAACATCGGGTCATGCCGTTCATCAGTTAAGCGTAGACAACACACACAGGATACAGAAGAAATACACTGTAGAGCTGCCTACCTCAGTGAGTCCCACAAGGAGAGCAGGAAAATATAGCCAGGACTCATATTCAGTGCTTTCTGGAAGACAGCAGCTTTGCCTTTGGTGATTACACAAAGTATTCCAAATTGATTCCTTTTTCTCCTCCTGTCAGATAATGCTCTGTTTCTTTAGGCCTAACTACTCACCTTGGATACTGTGAGTTCGGAAATCTTGCTCTCAGAATGCTACGGACATTTGCGTAAGTATCTCTGCCTCAAGACAAATGCTTCCAACTAACACAATTAATTTAGCTTTTACTGAATAATGCAGAAGTGGAGCATTTTTCAGACTTCCACTTTTTACTGTATTTAAATGAAATTTAGCCCAGAAAAAATTAATGACATTTTAACAGAAAAAGTTTCTTCTCCACTTTCAGGGAAGATGGGAGGAAGGGTAATTGAGGAAACAAGAGATACCAGCCATGTGATAACATGTATTAATTCTAGACAAGAAAAGGGAGGCTTACCTCTGCAAAAACACTTGGACCAGTAAAACCACTAAAGCTGTTTTCAAAGCTGTGTTTGCATTTTAGTCATGTTCTTCCATTTCCCCTTTCTTTTTCTATCCCCGCCTCAAGTTAGATGAAACCTTTGGGGAAAAAAAAAGCTATTTTCCACACATATATTCTGCACAGAGCCAAAACACAATCTGAAAAAGAACAATCACATTTCAAAATACTTGAAAAATAAATATTTCTAGGTGACACATTTTTATAGGTTTATGGTTTTTAATAGGGTTTTTAAAGGTATTTTTCTTCAGGAGTCACTAGCTTGACATGTTGCTGATGCTTATTTCACAGAACCAAATTAAGCTGGCTACAACCACGTCATAGAGAGCTCAGAAGGGAACACGTTCATAAGGGTGAAGAGGAACTGCCTGAATTTTCTGAGCTGCCAACTACCAAACAAGCAGCAACACAGCCAAAATAAAACATATCTTCCAGCTGCAAAAAGCCCCCAAACTCTACTATAATACTGGAAACACAAACAAATCAATGGCGTTTTTTAGCATGCTCTGATACATCCACAGTGGGACACTTCTCTCCAGGCTTCTAATAAGCAATGAAAAAATACAACCACATGACGTCAGTATGAAATTCGTTTCACCTTCCCAATTCAGAAGTTATTGACAATAATACCTTATACCTAAATCTGAGTTAGGTACGTTTTCCGTGTCATTTACAGAAGATTGGCTAAAAGTTACCTCAAATGCATCCTGTTTTATTTATACAGTTCAATAAGATTTCTAGAGTTGACATTCAGCACTTGTAAGTCAAAGGACCCGTCTGTAATATCAGTCTGAGATTTACCCTTAATAACTCTCAATCTCTTTAAAGCTTCAAGGCAATTATTAGCCAATAATGCATTAGAACTCCTTAAACAATGGTAGGCAGCTGGCAGCTTTCACTAACAGACGATACGCTTAGAGAACAAGTATCGCATCCGTTGGAAGAGGTAACTCTCAATTTTTTGTGATGAGTCACATGCCTTTTAGGATATTAACTCACTTTGAATTATTTGAGAAAGGATTATAAAATAATATTAAGCCAATTTCTTTTGATTACCCTAAATAATAAATAACACATATAAATTACAGCACAGAAAGGAAATTGAACTGAAAAATACTTCTAATATAGGTGCTTTTGGTAAGCTATGTCTTAAGTTTCCTGCTGTTCTTCCTCTGTAACTGAATGGCAACTAAGAAATATTACATGATCATACACTTTACAGTTAAATATATAATCAGAAAATGCTGGTGAGTGATATGCAATAAAAATATTTTTTCTTTTTAAATTCATGCTAGTAAAGTTCAAGCATATGAATTTTTAAAAATACAAAAAAACCCCAAACCAAAACAAAACAAAATTTCATTTCAAATACTCACTTCTCTCAGGATCCAATGACCACAAATGTTAATGCAATCACAGAATTACGAAATGGTTGAGGCTGGAAGTGACCTCTAGAGGTCATTAGAGGGGTCATTTGTCCCCTGTGTCCATTGTCTCTTGGAAGGAAGAGAAATTTTATATATTCACACTGTATGATCCACAAAATAAGATCATATGCCAGAAATATAGTAGTGTTGGTTACTGAACTCACGCTACATGTCTTTAGGTCTCCTTTCCAGCAGTTTGCTTTTTTAATGCTGGTAGACTTGGAGACTCATCATGGTTCTCCTCATACTGTCTTTTCCATCCTAAACTGAAAGTAACTTGCTAGAATAATACAGCAGTCACTTTGAAGTCATGCTGTTACATATTAGTCTACCGTTACTGGTCCCTTGTACTAGTAGCCTACCTTAGTTCCCGCTTTTGATTGTGACATTAAAAGCAGAAAGTCAGAAAAAATTATATTGACTACTAAGGGCCAGGGCACAGGCTATGTTTTGAAACATGAAAACAGATGTCATAGGTTGTGACTGCATTAAAGTTTCTCTCCTTAAACACTTGGGAGGCCTTGAAATAACTTCAAAAATGCTACAAATTTGTTTCCAGTACAATTAGTACTCAGATAAACTCACTCTTACCAAGTTAAATACAGAACTCAACTAATTATAGATACCAGTTAGCAATCCTTTTATCACTGTCTTCTCATCTTGCCATGCAAGAATTTAGCAGTACAACCTCAGTAAACTAATTACGCTCCTCAGCATATTTACATGCTTAAATATGTATAAAATGATCAAATACTTCTATTTGACTATAAAGAATATATTCTGATTTCCGCTTTATTTTTGACTTCCACAAAGTTTATGAGTTGGAGAAGAACAGTCAGAAGAACAGAAACTTAGAAAATGAATTCTAAAAATAAAAATAAAAAAAAAGCAATGCTAATAACACAATCTTGAAAGGCTAGGCTATTGCAAATGAGTGCTTCCAACCTTCAAATTACTGCAAATGATGACTAAGACTACAACACCATTTAAAATCTACAACCTTCACAGGTACTTTTCTATTAGCCTTCCCCCCCTATTAAGAGATTAATGCCTCCCCAAAAAAGAGCTAAAGCAATATCCTCTGTTTTTTTTCCTTTGCCTGATCACTAGAAAACAACCTCTAAATCCAGGATCTTATTTAAAAGTTTAATACTTGCCAAGTTCCTTTCAGCCAGCTTTTTTTCTTTAAATGGAAAGGGAATAAGAGGAGAAGATAGAATCCATTCTTAAAAGCATGCATTTTTCTTGCTCTGCCCTTAACACTGCTTTTCTCTGCATTATCTTCCAGGAACTTACTTTTGTTTTCTCAGCTTTTTTCTGATGACAAGTCATGTTGTGATAAGTCATATCAGGCTGCATCAGTCATGCAGCAAATACACTGAAATGCTGAAAAACACTTTTCCCCTCAAAGCCATACTTACAGCAGTAAAGAATTTAAAAGAAGTTTCATAGGAAAAAACCATGCCTGCATGGTCTAGAAAAAAAAAGGTACAGCATTAATGGCCAATTTAATCCCTACACTAATTCTGGTTATTCACTGGAGCTGAGCGTAATTCATTTCTAGTGCTTGTCCAAGAAGGAAATTTCAGTTTGGCTTTTTTGTTTTGGTTTGATTTCTTAAAGCCTTCGGATAAAGAGGACATGCCTCAAAACCGATCTGCAAAAGGCAACAGATTTGAGCAACAGATCTGTGCGCACACAGAAGCAAACCCAGAAGATGTACGGTTCTGTACATCACATACTTTAAAATACCTCTCCAGCTAGCTGACTAAAAGTAACACCCCACTGCAACCACAATGTAGAGCTTTCAGAGCTTCACTAGTAAAGGTCTCCTCAAAAAAAAGTCAAGAGTGCAATTAACAGAAAAGATAGTTTTAAATTTGGAGAACTACAATCAAACAATAACAGCCTTCATATAGGCAAGACAGTAACAATATGTTAGAAGAGTTTTATAAAATTAAGATCAGTAAAATACAGTTCCTGAAACACATTCTGCATACAACCTGATACACACCTGGAAGAGAAGAAAGCAGGAGAATTACAGGGTCTTGCACCTCCAGAAACCTTAGATAATGCACCACGCATTCACATGACACATGACACTATCACAGTTGCATGTTCTCCTCTTGCTGCACCTGATTGGGTCCGCTCTGACAACTTCATCCAAAGGCACTGCTTTGAAAATCTTAAAGCGATCCTGACAGAAGCTGTTCAGTTCTTCTTCTTCCAGAAAAAGTCTTCACAGACTGTTGGAATTGTTTATTGGCCAGGCAGGGGGGGCTTCTGAGATCAGTGACCATAAAACCTGGAGTGTGGCACTACACTAGAAGAGGAATTGGTAAGATCAGTGCAAAAAGGTGCTAGTTGCCCTAACATATGGGATATCTTTACCTGAATAAGGAGATGAAAAAACCCTACCAAACCAACCAAGAAATCAGGGCCCCAAAATTCACAACAATAGCTTAAAAAAATGCATTTTTCCAACAGTGCATTTGAATATATTTAATCCCAGCTCTTTAGACCCTTTAGCTCTTTGCAGCAAATGTATTACTGCAATGACAACAGCTAGAAATCTTGAAATTCTCGGCATTCACCCACCAGAAAAGGGGTGTCTGGAATGCCAGCATCTGACACTGGGTTTGGAGATTTTAAGAAAACCAGACAAACAGGAATCACAAAACATGGTATTGCAGTGGGAGCTTGTAAACTGGGGGAATCTGACAGTGCAGCAGTGCCGAAAGGGAGCTGGCATGTTTGGGGATGACATTATTTTGCAAAAACAGAGCAGGGCTGGCTTTGAGAGAGGAGAAACTATTCATAACAAGTTTCTGTAGTTTATAGTCTTGTGGTGGGCAGCGTTGGGGGGACGGGGAGGGGGGAAGAGGCAGTGATGTCATCTGTCCACTAGGATTTCTGGCTTCACTAGAGAAGGCTGTAATTAATTGGGAGCAGGTGAGTCATCAACACAACTTCTAGCGTCCAGTTCTTACTGCATTGCAATCACTTGTTCTCAGAGACAGGTTCTGCTGCCACTGACAAATACAGGCTTCCGTTCCTCAAGACAGAGTGATTACTGATGGAGAAAGGGGAACTGTACAAGAAGGTAGTTATTCCATGATCTATAACATCCATGTATTGTGCCCAGCACTCTTTACTCATACACCCTGCTGAACAGTTTTCATAATCATTACAAGCCAAAAAATATTGTTAAGCTCTAATGGTAGAAGTCTATGGAAAACACCAGTGACTACTGAGGGAGAGGGTAGGCACCAGCAACTGTACAGATAATTGCAACACCTTTTTCCCAGGCCTTGAGAAAGATAAAACGTGCCTCATACAGAGCTATCCAGAATGTTGTTGCAAAGACAACTAACCTAACAAGTCTTTTTGAATGAGATTCCTCTCTACTGAACACCTTTTCAAGCACTACCTGTTTTGTTTCCCTTCCCCATCCTCCACTGTACACTAACACTCAGCCTTGCAGCAGAACAGCAATAGCAGAGTATCCACAGCATTAAGTTTTCCAGTGAGAATCTATGAGCTTTCTTCAATGATATCCCACAGAAGTAGGGTGGCTATTTCTGCAGAAAACCATTATCTTCCTTCTATCTCCTCCTACAAAATATGTGAAAAGCCATAATCATATTGATTAATACTGTTTTACTGTGCTTCCAGTTAATACTCAGTCATTGATTTCTGTCTTAGTGTAACACTGCAAACCACTGGGGACATTCTTCTGCAGTACCTGGTACAATATGGTCCTAATAAATAACCAAATAATATAAATCATTTTGAGTCACAAAGTACTTGTGGAAGGAACCTGTGGATTCCTTTCCCTTCACCATCCAATTACTGACTGAGTCTATTCCACTTTCCAGCCTGAGGTATTTTGTTCTAAGCAGCAATGTAAATACTTGCACAAGACCTAGGAAGGCTGGTGGCAGGCTATAGTTGCCCTTGAAGCAAAATTTGACAGCTGTCTACAGACTCTCTCACCTGCTGTTTTCAGTTTTGCTTTTTCCTCATGAATGAAATATTTCACATTTAGAACGTAAAAAGGCCAAGTCCATTTCACTTTATTCTCCTTATCCCACCTAGTTCCTGCAATACTTCAGTGCTTCAGATCGCTGCTTCCCCCAAGGACATGCTGTAGCATTCACCTGCTTACAAGATAAACACATCCAATTAATAGAAAAAGAGTGTATTTGTTCAACATAAAATACTTTGTGTATATTTCTCAAGTGAAGGGACTCAAGGAGTCAAATGTAAAGGTTTATAATTGCCATTTTTTGTCTATTTCTGAACTTTCTGCATTGTACTTTTTTGATTTTGCCTTAGCTGTAGGTTCTCCCCACCTCTGCTGCCCCAGATACTTGTCCCTTACAATACTGATGTTAGGGGTCTTTAAAACCAGTCAATTATCAATCAAATTCACTTTGGGTCACAAAAATAATTCAAAAATCACCTTCTTGGAAACAAGTGTGACATGACAGATTTAATATTGCTTCTCCTTCCTTTATTGTAAGCTGTCAGCTCTTTTCTTACGAAGACTTTGAATATAATATTGTTCAGGATGTTCACTTTAACAGTTATTATCAGACCTGTTAAAATAGTAGTTTTGTATTAATAACCACAATCTTCTGTCTTTAGAGACTGGATTACATTTCAGGAAAGTCAGAATAAGCTTCATGCCCTAACAAAGTCTCTTAGCTCCCAGGGTAGATGCCATCACAATGTATTGATGATCCACTGCTCTTACTGAGTGTCGGAACCACAAATTGCTCCTGCAAGGAAACTCAAAATGTCCCTCTGAAGCTGCAACAAAGCATTCACCCAAACGTACCCCTTACCTATGGCAACCTAAACTCAAATGCCCTCTTGGACTTGAAACTGTTGTAACACTTAAGATGTCTAACGCACTGTGAATTTCAAGGGGAAAAAAAAAAAAAGTTAAAGCGTTATTAACATTTTCATCAACAAACCATTTATCGTTATATACAATTTCAAGAAAGAAGCTATTTAGGGAAAAATTATCAAGTTTGCTGCAAAACTAATACAGTTGAAGACGGCATGGAAAAGAAACTTGAATCACACCAAGATGGAACCTGCCAAGTATCAGCTTAGCAGGCCGATCACACATCAAACCTGCGCTATTCAGCTACTCACCTAGCAGGCTCTCCATTAGAAACCAAAAGCAAAGGGAAGATCCTACAGCCTCTGCACTGCCTTGAATTAGGTCCAAAATACACTATAATAATGCAAACAAAGAAGCACCTCATTGATACAAACTGATTCCAATTCTTTTTTTTTTTTTTTTCCCTGCACATAAAGGGGGGAATCCTTACACAAATAAAACCCCAGCTTTACCTATTCCAAAGTCATCAGTGGAACTTAAAGTCTAGAACAGTTATATGTTTCCTGAGCTGTGACAAGGTCTTTGCACCACATCTTGCCTTCAGCATCTGGATTTCCTATAAGAAAAGTCACCTCTTAATCAAAGGTGCACACCATTTCTGTTGCACACTCCATTTACTTTCTGGAACAAGACTTCTGTGTTGGGTGCTGGCAGAAGGACTGCAGGGTGGCCTCTCCTCACAGATTCGGCCATTCCAGCCAGCTCCAATGGACTCACCGCAGGGCACAGCTCAGCCCCGCAGCCAAGATGGTGGTATCTATGAGAACGTATTCAAGAAAAGGTAAAAAATGCTACGCAACAGCAACTGGGAGAGAGGAGTGAGAATATGTGACCGAAACAGCCCTGCAGACACCAAGGTCAGTGAAGGAGGAGGGGGAGGAGGTGCTCCAGGCACCAGAGCAGAGATTCCCCTGCAGCCCATGGTGAAGACCACAGTGAGGCAGGCTGTCTCCCTGCAGCCCATGGAGGACCACACCAGAGCAGATATCCACTCTGCAGCCTGTGGAGGACGCCACACAAGAGCAGGTAGATGTGCCCTGAAGGAGGCTGTGACCCCATGGAGAGCCCATGCCAGAGCAGGCTCCTGGCAGGAGCTGTGGCCTATGGAGAAGAGCCCACATAGGAGCTGATTTTCTAGCAGGACCTGTGACCCATGGGGGACCCATGCTGAAGCAGTCTGTGAAGGACTGCATCCCATGGTGAGGACCCAAGCTGTAGCAGTTCTTGAAAAACTGCAGCACATGGGATGCACACTACACTAGAGCAGGGGAAGAACATGAGGAGGAAGAAGCAGCAGAGACGAAGCATTAGGAATTGACTGCAAACCCTGTTCCCCATCACCCCACACCACTTGGGGGGAGCAGGTAGAACAGTCAGGAGTGAAGCTGAGCTTGGGAAGAAGGGAGAGGTGAGGGGAAGGTGGTTTAAGTTTTGCCTTTGTTTCTCACCATCCTACTTTATTTTTAATTGGAAATAAATTAAATTAATTTTCTCCATGTCAAGTCTGTTTTGCCTATGACGGTAATTGCTGAGTGATCTCCCTGTCCTTATCTCAACCCACAAGCTTTTTCATATTTTCTCCCCTGTCCTGGTGAGGAGGGGGAGTGATAGAGCTACTGGGTGGGGGTCTGGCAGCCACCCAAGCTCAACCCTCCAAAGCTTGTTTTCTTTTGCTGCCAAGTAGGTCTGCTGTCATCACAACAATTATATCTGAAAGAAACCCAACAGCAAAACATTTTAATAGCATTCCCAGCATTTTAAGGTTTATAGAATAAATTATTATGTTTTCAAAGGGAAAATATTTTATAAAGCCTGGACTCAAGTAATTTTAGTATTTCTTTAAAACTGAACTGGCATTAAAAAAAAATCAGAAACCTCTAAAGCCATTGCAATTCTCTTATCTCAGGCAAAAGCCAAAAAAGAGTAAGAATAAAACCTAAATCATCCAGGCAGTTAAGTGGTCACTAGAGACAAACTTATTCAGCGTCTAATGAGATAAAATTAGGAAGATTAAATCTAATTAAGGGTCTTTCAAAGAACAGTCCACAAGTAAATACCTCTTTACAAAACTTCTGGTTATCATCAAAACCAAACAGAGAAATACACATTTTGAACCAAACATGACTTCTGATTGTAAAACAGTTTTACATTTTTAATTATTTTCTCCCCAAATTAGTTGACAATTAAAAAAAAATACAAAGAAGAGTTATACTTAATAAATTTACACTAAGAAAGAAAAGGAGAATATAGTCTCTCTATTAGCAGAAACCTAGTCAATTCCAGCACCACCATTAGACTTCCCTTAGACTTGGCACCACCTATTTAGCCTTTCATATGCTGGTGGGGTCTAGTCAGCTTTTACAGATTTGGATGTAGGAAACTGTGTCAATTACTGAAACATACTCACTGTCCTTACTTTGATTTTACCTATAAGTTTAAAATTGCAGGTGTGACAAACTGTAGCATTTTACCACTCTAAGAAAGCACTCCTGCTAAGAACCATAGCTGTTTCATGTCTTCATTTGAATTAAGAATGAACTGCCTTTGAACCCAGCTTTAAATGAACAACAAACTCATTTCTGAAACAGTGAGGGCTATGGTACATAATTAAGACCCTTCTGCATGTCCAGTGTTTCTTACCATTGAAGAGACTCCTACTTTCCAAACACCCACCACAAAATCCTTTGTGTACTAATGACTAATCAACATGTAAAGTCTTAAACAAGAAAGTGCACACAGCAAATTTCCTGGTGTATTCCTGCTCCTCACGCACACTGCAGGTGAAGTGGCAGAACAGTGGCAGCAGCAGATCTGATAACGTATAGGAGGATGGATCTAACATTCAACAAGGTCCAGGAATCAAGAGCCTGCAACTGAAGGGAGTGCCTTGGACTCCATCCAACTGCGGACAATGATCACATAGTCAGGATTTTGTTCTGATGAATTAATTTCTACATGTATCGACATTCTGCAATATTCCATTAATTAATTATGAGTTATAAGGAAAGACAGGTGCTGAGGACAATCTTGTTATTGGTCCCTGTGCTAGCCATTTAGCCCAACAGCCAGATGTTAATGGAGTTCTGGATTAAGTTGTTGTAAGATGTAGAGTGACGTATAAGGACTGTCATTCCTTGTCCTCAACATTACTCAAATTTCTTGCATCTACCTGTTTCGACAGGTGTCGGTTGTTTCCTGCTCCATGTTTCATGTTTACCCAGTCTTGGAAAATGGCACTTTTTAGATTTAATCACGTTGCCAGCAGACTTGCATAGGTTATTCACATCATCTGTTTGAACCATCTGTAGTAGTTTCTACCACCAGGAGATGAGGGAACCAGTCAACTTAGACCCAGCGCTGAGGGTAACTTCACACAGATGATGTTTCTGCCATCCTCCATCTATTCCACTGTTAAGAGCATTCTCCTTTCCCTGGAAGCCTCTTCTCCCAGTGCTGCTTCTAACCCTTCTCATATATTCATTTGTCTGTCCCTGTATAAATTACTAACTTATATAACAAATAAAATGCTTCAATACAAGTTGATTAAAATATCATCATTCTGGAAAAGAGTTCAGAAAGTGCAACAAAACTTGTAACTTGCAGTTTATTTAAGTTTCAGGAGAACAACACGATTTTTCATCATGATTAAGACCATAAGGAGCTGCAGTTTTAAACTCCTTGAAATGTGTGACTGAATGTCATATGAAGTATTGTAAGCAACGTTTGTGATACTGACTACTCCATCATCAAGTCGCAAGGACAGTGGGAAGAGATTGCTTGGAAGGGAAAGGTGATTTTGGGAGGGGTAGGAGTGATTTTTTTTTTTTTTTTTTTTTTTTTTTTTTAAGCAAAA
>VYXH01003192.1:140378-154457 GCA_013397275.1 Burhinus bistriatus
GTAGCCAATGGGAAATACTGAAGCCATAGTGGGGTTTGCAGCCAAAAACGTTAGTGTTCAGCCTAACTCATTACCACAGAAAAGACACAGCATATTGGTTTATGAAGTATTATGAAAGATGAGTGTTACATTAAAATCCCAATGAACTGTAACAAACCCTTGACAGAAGGGTGATGTAGGATGATGCCAATATTGTCTCAGTCCAACTGCAATGACACACTCATCTTTTAACATGATTTAAAGTTTATCATCTTACATGGATCTTGTCTTTTTGAGACCATTCGTACAGCAATTTCTTCTTTTTATTTTGAGCACGACATGAATACATAATGAGAGAATGAGCCACAGAATGAGTAAATCCTGGAAACCTTTAGTAACAGACACTGTCAAATTTAGTGCGTTAAATGCTAGCACTCTTGTACGTTTATTCAGCACAGCCATGAGGCTTCATTCCAAAAGCTCTGAGGACAGAGGACAGTCCCTACAGATGTGTCTGTGCCATAATGCACTGTGAAGAAACACGATGCATTTGAACAAGACAAAGCAATGTGTTAATGTGTTATTTGTATAAACTCTCTTCAGTGATGGGAGCAGGTTCTAAATGGTATCATTTAAAAAGCAGACAGGGATGGTATAAAGCCACAGAATATAATCTTGCACGTGCTGTAACGCTACCATTTATCTGGAAGACAGATCTGATGGATGCTCTAAGAGCAAACTTTCAAGCTCCTGGAAGAAAAAAAAATTGCAATAATTACCCATAAAAGCTTAGTGGAAAATTGTCTTCCATTGGTTCTATTAAAAAGTAATTAGCACCTGTGCAACTGCCAAAAGTTGGCAATTAACATTGCTACACAGAAGAACACTGGCACTTAATCTGGTTAGTGCTCTCAAGGAGCTCTCTAATGCACTAATGCTATCTGTCTATCCATCTATCTTACATACTTACATGGCCCCTATTACCATAATATATAGGCATTTTACAATCTTCAGTGCAGTTATTTTTACAACACCCTGGTGAGGTCAGGGAAATAGTCAAACCCAGTGCACAGATGTGAAGCTGAGTTTAGGCTATAATGTTACATGGCATTTCATTTTCAAAATCCTTTGTCAGGAGGTATTTCCAGGTGCACTATACTTGTAATAAAACCTACAAATAGGTCAACCAAGGAAAAACAATTAACCTCAGAGTTTCATTTCAAATAAAAAAATGAATTTCATATGTTAAAATGGTTTTCAAAAAGAATTTACTGCAGCCTAAGTTTAAAGCATGAACTAGGGCTTGTTTTGGATGTTTGCTGTAACAATAATCCCCAATTCCCACTGAATTTATAACTAATTCTCATTCAGCTATTGAAACAGCAAAAGTGGTCTTTCTAGCACCTGAAGAGATGCACATTCAATGGAAGGACAGCAACATTTCGGCAAGAAAGTTGACAAATGGGCCATGAATATGCCAGAGCTTTGACACTACTACAGTGATCATCCAGAGACGTGATCAGAAGATCTGAACGAAACCACGTTAAAAAACAGGTGAGACAGATAAGACAGAGACTGTACTTGTACATGGGCATACGTAAAGAACATGGAGCAGTACACTCAAATAAAAATTGCGCTAAACTCTTTTTTGCTTAAAATTTCTAACCTAAAAACACACAAGCTATATAAAAATCAAGAAAAGACCACTATCAACTTCCTTCAGGTTCAACTGCTGACTTAGGCATAATTTTAGCTACATGTAACCTAGCGATTTCTCACCTCTAAATATAACAAAACATCAAAAAAAATCCCCCTTTCCTGTCTCTCCAAGTTGTGATGGGCCTTTCAACATAGTGAAACTAAATACATCACTGACTTCAGGTTTATCTGCGACACAATTCAGGAATGAAGAACACATTGTGGAGCGGCAACTAAACAGTGTCTTTCCTAATGGTGTGTTATGCCAGAAGCTGTATTGTCTTTATAATAAGAAATAAAATGCTGACGATATCCAGCAAAAAAAATAAGGGAACACCAGAGACAGAAAGAGTAAGTATTTTAAAAGATTCGTATCTTCATTTTCAGTGTCCTTTTACCACATAAAAAGTACATTACAAGATAGTTAAATGTGCCGTGGAAACAAAGTATAGTGCATTACACAGTCATCTATGGGAAGAATTTCCTTTTTGCAATATGCTTAGTTTTTTATGGAATTCAATTTACAATTTTAAAAAGCATCTACCATAGTTCCTTGACAACTTTGCTTAATTAAAATTCCAGTGAAAAAATGTAACCAGCCTGTTTTCACAGTACATATTATAATGAAAAGCAAGCAAATTCCACTTTTTTTTTTTTTTTTTGTAAAAAAAAAAACCAACGCACTTTCTTCTGAAAGTTAGGGAATAAAAGATTCTCTTTGAGTGTCACAATATCTTTAAAGGCAATTATTGATCAAGTTAACATGGTAAAAAATGTGCACTTTTCTTCAAGAGTATAACTAATATTTTAATGAAAATAATTTAGATTTTCTTTGAGCAATGAGATAAAACAGGACTGAAATTTAAACCAGATTTATATAAATTTAGACTGTAGGAGAGAAAATAGTATCTCAGATCAGTAATACAAAATGTTGACTTAATAACACTATGCAATTTAGATCACTTAAAATTAATGTTTACAGTTACTTTACTCAAGCATAAGTAAAAATATTTCAATAGACTGATTAGACTCCACAGATCCTGAAATACCTTTCAAATAGTCAGATGCTTATACCTGATGCCTTTGTGATCAGTAATCACTACATAAGTGCTAGAAGATCCTTCTGCAAAAGGTTCTGTGAAAGAGATTCTGAGAAAAACAGAATAATGAAAATACAATGCTGAAATCTCCTCCCCAAACCAGTCAGCTTTTTGGTGGTATTTTCTCCTTTAATGTACGCAAATTTCAAAAGCACTTCAGCTGAAAACAGTTAACAGATAGACACGCTTTTACACTTCATAATTCACTTAGTTAATTTCAGCTAGCTCTTGATTCATTTTGCAAAAACTACCTCAGAACTTACCATTTTTACTGGCCTCATTTCAGTCCAGGACTTTCTTTTAGATGTTGCTTTCAATATGTATGATTCAGTTTTCCTAGACCACTTCAATTAATGCAAACTTTGCATCCCTTTAGTGTCCCTTCTACCAAAGCTAAAGCTTAAAAATTAGGGTAAAAATTAGGGTCACTGGATCAAAATAGCCCCTACAATTTCGGTTGGAGCCCCTAGCAAATATACTTTATGGTCCAGACTTGGATCGCACAGCACATTCAACTTAAGTCCCACCTGACTGAATGGAAAAGGTAAAGCTGTCCTGAGACTAGAGCAGTTTCATTTGATAAAGGAGCCCTGGACTACTGCGTTGGAAGGTACAAAAGCAACAGAGACTTTAAAAAAAGAGGCGAGGCGGGGCAGGGAGGGGTGGGGAGGAGATGATCCAGCAGCTAATCCAATAAATGAGAGTTTCAAAAATACCCTGATTCTACCCGTGCCTCTGCCACACGGCTTGGTGATACCGTATGAAGTCACTGCCATCAAAATCGTACCTACCTTGCAAATGTGTATTCCTTATTTTCTGACCTGAAATACTCATATCTGATTTGCCAAAGATAAACTTATTGCAGCTGAAGTCACTGGAGCTATCAAGTCTTTAATATATTGAAAAAACGAGGTTTCTGCTGTTTTGCATTTGGCACTCTCCAGTCTTGTACCCGTGAACTGGAGATAATACTCCCTCACCTCATAAATGTATTATGAAAATAAATTCATTAAACATTTATGAGACTTTCCAGGACCATAATGACACCTGTCACAGAAAAGCCCAATAGGAAATTAATTCTCTGTTCAGAAAAGCTTTGAACATCATGCTATGTATAACACATGGGCTACCACACCAAATAATTATAGCAACATAGTATCACACAGAGAATTACATAGCAAGCATGAACCATCATAAAATACTCTAAGGCAGAGTCTCACATAAAACAGTTATGGGCATGCAACTGAAGGCTGCATCAAAACCAATAAAGAAACCATTTTAAGAATACACACCCTAAGTTTATGTTGCATCTCCTAGTTTAAAAGCAAACCAAAATAGGGGAAAAGATCAACTCCATCATTTGGCACCATACTGATAGCTGAGTCATGTAGATCATTATAAGACCACATGTACACAAAGAATTGATAATTGATAATAAGATAATTGACAAGATAATTGACAGCCATCCTACGAAGGATCTGAGAGAGCAATGGACCTTTTACTAAAGGGTTTCACACATTTAGAGATGAAGGTGGGACAGAGTCTGAGATCCTGGGAGCCTTTTCACTTGGTACTCTGAAGGGAAGGGACCTCAGTACATGGATGCTGCTCAAAACTCTCAAACTTGACATCTTCTTCCCAGAGCTCTCAAACATGCACATCTCTGGTCACAGCCTTATCATCATACCAGTTTTTCATTTACAGTCATTTTCCCATTCCCCTCTGTCAACTCTTCCTTATGCAAAGGTAAATTGTACATGCAGTTTATGTGCATCACAGCACCCTCACCCCACTTTACCCTCAACCTGCTGGTCAACCTTCACCTTTCAGTTCAGGTATGCATCTCTCCACCAAGTTAGCTCAGCAGAGTGGCATGGTTTACCCAGGGTAGGAGAGAAAAAAAATAAATCCTCCTCAGTTACAAGCGGGAGTTTTGGACCCAGACTTGTTATAGCAGCTCAGATGGGGCATTTACATTCCCTGGTCATGTCATGCAGGCTTCCATGATAAAAAAATAAACTACAGCAAAGGCTAGATTCTTTTGCTAAAGTAGGGAAAGGAAGGGGGGAAAAAAAGCTTTCAAGCATGAGGATGGCAAGCATGATCAAAACAATTAAGTTTTCCCATGCTTACCGCTCTGAAGTAGATCAAACAGTCTAAAATAAAGTTTTTTTAAAAAGTAATACCAGCATGATGCAGAAGTCAGCATCGAGAATTTCTGTCTGAACTATTCGGCCTTAACAAAAAAGTTACAAACAACTGAAGATGGTATTTTATAATGGGAAGCACCTGGCAATCCAGTGATGTGTTACACAATCTGTAACATTATGTTTGTCTGCAAAGTAAAACAAAGCAAAATTAAATGAACAAAACCAAGTAAACTCTTCAGAATGGCATTTTATGCCTTTGAAAATGTGCCCAGCCATTTTGGACAGTGCTCCTTTGACATTAATATATAGCATGCTATAGCAAATTAGTCCTTCAGACATTATTTTACTTCACTGATAGGGTAGGTTTGTAACGACATACAAAGACAAATGCTTAATGTCACTCCCTCATAAAAGAACACCATGTAAATTTCTATCTTCAGCTGCTATTACTCATGCATTTAATTGGGTATCTTGATACATTTCCCAAAGCCTGAAAAACCTTACCAGAAGTCCACTGACTGGAGAGAGGGGAGGGAGAAAAATCTGCTAGAGAGAACACTCCAGTTCCAACAGGATGTTACTCCTTGGCCATGGTTTCACATTGGATGAAACCTAACCCTCAAGGAAGACAGGAAACATTGAGAAAGTTCACTCCCCTGCTGAGAGAATTAAGGAGTTGGCACAAGACAAACCAGGCCAGGACACCTAACGGTAGTTAATTAGAGGCATCATTTGTCTTAGAACAAGGACAGAATTTAAGTGATGTAAACAGCCTTCACTTCCTGTAAGATGTAATAACAGAGGAGAAGAGGAAAGATATTTTGAAATACGTGTTTGGAAAACAATCACAGTCTGAGACAACAGGCAGAGAGAAAAAGCAGAACCAAAAACACATGCTTTCTGAATCAAGTACAACACAAAAATACTATGATGTTGTAACATCCAAGAACAAAATATTAACAACAAAAATCCCAAAAGACATAGAAACAATAAGAGACGAGCACTGTGGAACAGTCACAGTGGACTTATTCCTTCATGCAAGTACGAGGTGCAATTTAAGGTGACTAAGAAGAAGCTTTTCCAGGAGGTGGAAAAAAAAAATAAAATTAAGACTAGCAAGAATGAGGAATAGCAAGGATAAATTTTGGTGAAAATCCCTCCAGAAGTTGTATTCCTGACATTGCAGATTTCCTTACTCAGACTCCAAAGATCAACATCCGTTTCCTTCACTTTGGGCCTTGCCTTTTTCAGCTCATGTCTCTGCAGCCTCAACTTCTGTCATTTACATTATTGTATTAATAATTTACTAACACTATAGTGCTGTAACCATTCTCCCATTGTTTCACGAAAAATGTTTGGTAGATATTAGTCTTCAAACCTATCTTACCAACTAAACCCACAGAATCTACTTCATTGCCCAGTAAACTACTCATTTGCACTCCTCCTAACTCAAGTATGTCCAGTAATACATGCTGCATTGCTATCGTTAATAGTAACACACAAGTATTCCTGAGGGTGAAACCAGAAACATGCTTCTCAACTAGTCGTTGCTTCAGTAAGGGGTTATACCAATTCAGACCTTTCAGGACGTTTAGAAAGAGCAATCATAGATAATGACAGCAGATTAACACACTTAGTTTAAAATAAAAAAAAAAACCAAAACAAACAGAAATAGGTCTTGAATGTAAAAAAGACAGATGTTGACAGAATACAAGGGACTGATTAACCAGGTTAACTGAGAAGCTCATGAGTCTGGATACAGGGAAGGACTAAAATCTATTCAAGTAAAAGTACAAAACCCATCAGAAGTATCATAGCCCTTCACTTCCAGAACTAATTTGGTGAGAAAGCACCTCAAAGAGCACACAGAAATAAACAGTCCACCGAGGCTTCATGAAAAGAAAGACTGTACAGTAAAGAAGAATTTATTGTTAAAGAGACAATTAACAACCTGAATTAGACTTTGCAACTGATACTAAGTAGTGAAAGATTCTTCAGATGTGCTGAAGAATAAGGAATATGGTTGCCAGTATACTTGGAAGACAGGTGGCCCTCAAACTTTAATTGTATGAGCTTTCAAGAGTGCTGGTTGAACTGCTTGGCATTTGTTCCTATACTGAGTATCAGTTATGACTACCCAGCAGCAAGATGGACAATGGAAATTAAACTCCAAGCAACACAGACAGAAACAAAAGCCCAGAAACTCAGTGTGCCGAGGTGAGCAGCGTGGGATGAGCTCAGCTGTGCTGCTCTAGAAACGCTGACACAGTTATTTCCAGGGCCAGCAGCAAGACTTTTTAATCTTGACAGTCAAATGAGGTATCAGGCGATGGAGAAAAAGTATCATATTACATTTATATATATGGAAGGATGGCAGCTACAGGCCGATAAACCTAAAATGAAACCCCTTAACTTTGGAAATGCCTGTGAGAAAGAAATAAAAAAGACAGTAAATAAAATTGGCTAAACTATGATAATCAAACTACATAAAAATGGCCATACTGGATGAGATCAAGCCTCTATTTAGCTTATCGTCTTGTCTCCAACAGTGATCAAAAACCAGTGCTGAAGAGCACAGTGAGTAGTCTCCTTAAGCCCTCTTCCAGGCTACAACCACCCAAAGCCCAGAGTTTTCCCAAGACATGTGCTTCATTCTATACATTTAGTCAGCTTCTAGGCTTTTCTATGCGTTTAGAGAGCTCCCTCTCATTAATTTGTCCACTGTCATCTTCAGCACATGGAAACTCATGTTCTTCATAATGTATAGTGACAAGATGTTCCACAACTTAAGTACATACTGTTTGAAAGGCCACCTCCAGGTGGATTGCTGATTACTTTATAGTTCCCTGGTTTTCTAGATACCTAAAAAGCAGCAGATTTGGATCAGAAAGAAATAGCAATGAAACTTAACCAGACTTTGGCTGATGTCATACAATAGTTTCATTAATTACCCTGTCACAAATGTTGTAAATGCTCTGAGGAAATCTGCTGATCCAGCAGAGCTGGGAGACAATACACAGGGGATGAAGTAAACTTCACAGACACTTAGAAGTGGAATAAAATTCCTATTGTGCAGTATGCAAGATCATAACCATGAGGACAAACTAAATAGCTCTGTGCTACAGACTGAAAGATCACTGATTCATAGACCTGTGTGGAAAAGACCCTCTGTGTACAAGGTGATCACGGCATGGCTGTCAGCCGCCAACCTGACACCAAAATGGAAATGCAACTTCAGGATGTAGCAAAAGAGATAGTTCCAGTAAAGATAAGCAACATTGTGCAAAGCTCTGGTTAGACCTCACCTACAGTATTGTACACATTTCTATGAAGATTAACTCAATCAAAATAGACATAGAAAAGCTCTCTGTTTCATCAAATGGAGAGTCTATCAAATTAATAAAAGGAGTAAGACTTTCTTTATTAATGTACCAACATACAAGTACAGGTAGAAGATGTATTCAAGAGCGACCTGAGCTGAATGGCAACACCACCAAAAAATCCCTGTGTGTTTAAAAAAAAAAAAAAACAAAAACAAAACCAAAACTTTAAACATCAATTGTTATAAAATAATATTCCAATGGGAACAACAGGAAGAAGAGAACAACAAAAGACATTGAGATATTTAAAATGGAGCTAGATAAATGCACAAAGAAACGTGATCTGCCTCCAATAGAAGGATCCTGGATTCAGAGGCATAGTTTGCTCTTTCCAGTCATCTATTCTTAAATAAAACATAGACCACCACACAGAAAAGTCATGACATTTCAGATAATATCATAACATGAGTTTAAGGCTGGAATGTCTTTTACTCCAATTTCATCTTCCTTTTCTCACTGGAAAAACTGTCAGACAAAGCTTTTTTCCCCACCATCTGCCTTCTTTCACCATGAGCATCCTTCCTTTTTCTTCCTTCTTGCCTTCTCATTCAGGAAAGCAGACTATTCACTTTCAAGATTTCTTTCCTGATAACATACATGCTGCAATGATACAGAGGACCACACTATTATATTATCCTGCAAATACTTCTGCTTAGCCTGTGACTCTCTACAGAGCTTTTACAGTTTCATTATTCCTCAGTGTGGTTCAGAAAACACTAAGGTACTTTGTTCCCCTTTGATGTCCTTAAAAAAAAAAAAAATCATTCCTTCAGAGAAACCTCTTTCTACAGAGCTAGAAACAGGATGTGCTTCCTAAAACACAGGAGGATGCCGTGTGTATTATCTGCAATCACTTCCACTAGAGGACACACATGCATGAACAGAGAAAATTATGTACAGCACATGTCTATGTCACAGGAGACAAGTTCTGCAAGTAGTCTAGCCACAACAACACAGTGCTTTGTGTATGTTAACTTATCATACATATATTTTGCATCTCAAATAAATGCCACACAAAAATTGGAAGCAGAAGGAAATCAAAGATAAGGGTATCACTAAGGGAAAAAGACTTTGTGATCAACCTCCTCCTAACCTGTACTACTACTAAAATTTTAACAAAATTTTATTGTGTCTGTTCATTTCTTTGCCTGTTGGGGTTTTTTTTGCCTAGGTTAAACAGTTTCCATTCACAAAAACATTGTACTATGCTTCCTATGTCTGTATTACATGGTAGTCTGCAGTAGGAAGCACATGAAGACTCCAAGAACACCTCCTTCATCACAAGAAAACCTTAAAGCCACAAACACTTGCTACTGCTCTATGTTAGAAGAAAGGAAGATACTGACATCTTGTCCTCTAGCAATACAGGCTCCCAAAGTCTAAAACAAAGCTTTCAGTGAAAAATTGTACTGAGGTGTTGCAAGACTACAGTTACTGTACAAAAACTAAGGAAACAATTTACTCTGTTCAAAATAGACATTTAATTATTACAAAATCCACTTGATCAAGATTTAATTGCAGTATGCTAGCATTTATCTAACAGACAACTTTGTTTCACTGTGTACAAGAAACGATGCATAGAAGGAAGACACATCATATTTGTAATTCATAGTGATAACAATGATGCCTCATTCTTGATAATAAATTAAACTGAGAAATAATAGATGAACATGTGAGAAGTACTCTGCCAGTACAAAACAAGCAGTTACTAAAACAAGAACTTGATTTTTAGAAAATTAAGGCTCAATAATGTTCCAAATTCCCTCTGAGCCTTGCAGCTCTTTCAAAAGATAGCGCTAAAAGAAACAAAAGTAATTTGAAAAGCTGTCACATAATACCAGGACATTAATGCTATATCATGAGATGTCACTGTCAGAAGTGGGGAAAACTAAAGAGAAGCATGCTTGACATTTAGCAAATGATCCACAAGATCTACAGAAATATAAATCCTTCCTTCTTTTCATAATAGATTATTATTAACTACATCTGACTCCATACCACAAGGCATCACATCAAGGTTGTTTACATTTTTGCCAAAGAAAGAATTCATCCAGAGGGTTATTTATTAACTTTTTCTTTCAGCATTTTATTTTATGCTCTTGTTTGACTAGTATCTGTTAAACATTCAATCTCAGAAATAATTTATATTCTAAGCCACATGTAAGTTTGCAGCAGACTACCAAATTATAGAGAAAATAACTCACTAGGTTCAAAGTATAAAAGTGGTCCCTATTTCTAAGGTGTAAACTGAATAAACTTTGACTTTGATAGAGCTGGTTTTTTGGTTTTTTTTTGGTTTGGAAGAAACTTGAAGTAGAGATTCACAACGCTAGCCAAGTGTTCATCTCCTAGAAACAGCATACAGCAGTGATTCATTAAGGCATAGTCAGATTTTCTACTGGGATGCTACCTGTAGTACTTACAGTCTTGCAACAGACACTCAAAAAAGATTGAGTAGTGAACAGAAGATTTCAGAAGTCCTTTTAAGGACTTTTAAGATTTTAGAAGACATTTTTAGACATTTTTAAGACATTTCCATCAGTTATCTAACATTAAATGTAAAATTCCTACATATGTCTAGCTTTAATTAATCTTAGACTACAATTCTTTGGTATGCAATGAACTTAAGCCTTAGATAAAAGAATTGGAACCTCATCATTGCAATTCATACAAATTACTGCCTATACAAGTACTGGGGTTCTAATTTCTCCTGAAATGAAGAACATGAATCATGTGAATCAGACCCCAACTTCACACACACACATCAAATCTCCAGAACGGCTGGCACCACTTAAGAACAACAGGCCAGTTAATACACAACGGCACAGCTCTATCAAAGTCAAATTAAGTTTCTTCAGTGTATACCCCCTTGGAAATAGGGGGAAAAGAGTCATTCAAGCCACTGTTCTAATTGTATTACAATGTCCTCAGTTTTACTTTATCCTTCAAACCTTCCTCAAAGACAAACCCAAGTATTTTCAGCGTATCATTTTTTCTGTCTTGTTGCTGTTTTAATTTCAAGAAAGGAACAGACAATGTAAAGCCTTTACTAAATAAAAAGTTCTCATTCCTCTGCAGTAGATTTTTTTCCTACTTCAGCATTGTCAGCGCCTGAGGTACTATGACTTTTTGTTGCACAACTCATCCATCCATCCCTCCCTACTTTAAAGATTACTTTGTGTAGCAATATATTGGCTTGGGGGTTGGGGTTCTTTTGTGCAGCTATATTGTCTCTCGTATATTTGTAGTACACTGTATTTTGCATGATACTCATCAAGTTAATTTAAAGTCTCAGCTTAGTCAAACACCTTGATGGTTACACTGTATCACATCAACAAAAGCTCTGCATGCTAGATTTAAGACAGCTAATGAAAATAATTAACTAAAGTGTTTGCACATGATTTAACATGCTTACACTCCAATCATTCAAATTCTATGAAATTCTTTTAATAGACAGAATCAAATAACCACTGTCTGAAAAAGAAGCACATGCAAATCAATTTTCAACAGGCAACAACAAAAACTAATAATCACAACCTCCACATTCTCTTGCCTCAGCATAAACCTCCCAGTTTGGTCAAACAACAGTTTTCTGTAAGCCTTACAGGTTCACCATAGCATCCATACTTTGATTTCAAGAAACCAAAGTTATTACTTCAGCAGAGGTACATATGCTTGTACAGTTTCCTAGTCTTAATAAATTACACAAATTACCAGACACTGTGTACATACACAGGGTATTTTTTTTTTTAATGCCACAGTTTACTGACCCTTAAAACCACCCCATAAAATCACCTATAAGCAATGCAAGTCAAATAAGCCTAGATCATACCACTCTGGTTATCACAGATAAAACTCAGTAGCACTAGCAAAGACCACCTGCTATTGTAAACTTATCCCATTCAAATGGTCTCTACAATCATCAGTAAAAACACCTAGAGAATAAAGTACACTCCATCTGGTAACTGAAAAATCATTTCTTTAAGAAAGTAGCACTGTAGTATTTTGAGAAAAGACGGGCTGAATTTTAAATATTCTGGATGCTGAACTGGAAAGCTGAAAAACAATGTTAACTTAACCTATCATGGACTTCAAACAAAAAGCTTTTGCTTGTAGTAACAACGCAGGTAACTTTGGAATCCAAACAACACAGCTATCTGTTGCTATACCAGATTGGAAATTGAGCTAGAAAAAAATACTAACAAGGCTTCCAGATCCTACACAGGAGAATCTTCTATTAGTACACGAAAGATGCATGAGGAGAACAATTGTGTTATTAATATGAATGCCAGAGTCACCTGAAATTCTTAAGACTAATCTAAAACTTTGATGTTGACTTTCCCGGGTCAACATTCAAAAATGGAGAGACAAGCAGTCTCATGTTTAACAACCTAGATGTTGTTTTGATAGTCACTAGCAGTGAGGTAGCTAAAGTTGCAGAAGTACCAGCAACTGTTATGACAGAAAAGAGGAAAAGCACTAGGAGAAGAAAACAAAAAGTCTCATAGAAATGGAGGAATTAGTATGATGCAACAGAAGATGAGAAATCAAAGTGAAAATTGACATCTGCAGAAGTTGGAGCAGAGGGGCAAAATTAATTTGAATGGTTCACAAAGTTAATTTGAGTAATTACATTGGGTTTGCCTGGACAATTTCATTTGGAGGTGGGGAAAAGGACGTATCACAGTTTCATGGAGAGATGTTACAGAGGAGTGGCATTCCTGTAAAAGCAGAAGAAGCTGCAGCCCTCCCTTCCCATCATCACTGCCTAATGTCACATCCAGTGGCTGCACTCACTTACCAATACCAGCTCCACACCCTTGGTGTATGCATCTGTTATACTCATATAGGGAGTTGTACTGCAAATCTGTTTTTTATTCTTCTGTCTGAAAGTAAGTAAAATCCAGACTCAGATCACAGGCAGTGAGAAGTCCATAACCATTTATTACTGAAACTTTAATAAAAAAGTAGAGAATATGTTTTTCAGCTAATTCAAAATTTTCAGATAAAGAAATATTTCTCGAGGGAAGCTAATGTTTGTAACACAGCATTTTTACTGAATATATACCTGATTTTTTGACGCCACGTCTGGAGTATTGCACACAGTTCTGGGCTCCCCAGTACAAGACAGATATTAACATACTGTAGCTAGTCCAGTGAAAGGTAGGGAAGATGACTAGGGGTTTGGAGCATCTGTTATACAAGGAGCCACTGAGAGAACTGGCATCATTTAGACTGGAGAGGAGAAGGCTCAGTGGCATCTTATCCCAATGTGTATAAATACTTGGAAGGAGTAAGAAGACAAAGCCAGACTCTTCTCAGTGGTGCTAAATGAGCGGACAACAGGCAACAGCCAGAAATCAAAGTACAGGAACTTCTACTTCAATAGAAGATAAAACACTTTTACTGTAAGGGTGATTCAACACTGAAATAGGTAGTCCAAAAAGGTTGTGGAGTCACCATCCTTGAATATATTCAAGAACAAGATCCTAAGCAGATCCTGCTCTGGTAGACACTTGACTGTGTTGGACAATTTCCTTTTCAACTGCAACCAGTCTGTGAATACATATTTAAAAATAAATATATTTGTTCCAATTATTTGTCCAATAACTACTGAACTTTCAGCAGTGAATTTAGCTGGACAATTATTCTCTCATTAGCATGTGCCCTTACAAGAATTCAGAGAACAAACACTGAAAAAGTGTTCTTTTTGCCCGGTTTCACCAAGAAGGCAAGAAAAAGCTGAAGGCATACCACAAAAAAAAAAAAAAA
>VYXH01003194.1:0-30449 GCA_013397275.1 Burhinus bistriatus
CAGGATGATGATCACGTCACCAGAAGGCAATGGGAAAGTCCCAGACTGGACTCAGCAATGGACAGGGACTGGATTCAGGAACGCATGGATCAGGATCAAAGGCAGACAAACAGCCAGAGTCCTCCTCAGATGCCAGCCATTGAGGAAAGAGTGCGGACCCTTTGATCCCTCAGCTTTTATACTGAGCATGAGGCAGATGGGATGGAATACCCTGGTCAGTTGTGGGTCACTTGTCCTGTCTGCTCCTCTCCGCAGGTGTGACCCCTCTATGCTCTTCCATTTCCAACCCTCCAACGTGGTGCATAACAAAGTTGGCTGCCCTTGGTTGTTATAGCAACAAGTATAAGCAAGAGCCTCGCTGCATTCCATTCCTTGGTATTCACTGTAAACATCAGACCTTATCCGGTAGCAGCAGATACTGTCTGAAAAATATGCCATTAATTTCAGAGAGTTAGAAGAGGCTTAACTGAAAAGTAAAATTACTGAAAAGAAAATTGGTTCTGTTCTATCTCAAACCAGAACAGTGCCGGTCGTGCCAGGAATGCACACGTTAGTGCAGCACACAAGTAGAAGCTGACAGAAGACCTGTCCATTGTCCATTGTCTTGTATGAAGAGTGTTCACAACAATATGAGTTTTGTGTAAATGGGAACTAGCACCCCAAAGGCTTCTCTGATTACCTCTTTTTAAAGTTTATTAACACCTTTTCCTTTACAGCTCTTAACCTGCCTTGTGCTCATGGGAGAGACAAGGTCTGGGTCTTGACTCTGGACAACTTGCTTATGACATCTTGTAATAAAACTTCTTCAAACAACAGAATACTGGAAAAGGCCAAATATCAGCACTGTTCTGTATATATGCAACAGTGCTTGTAAAAATGTATGTGAAACTGTTTATCTTGTTGCCAAGGCTGGGATTCATATGTAACTCTACAACTGGATAGTTGTCCACAGTGCATGGGCTTAACTTCCTTGGAAAACTTAAGCCCCTTTTAAATTTCCTATTAAAGCCAGGAGGGGCAGAAGTTCAACTGACATAAAACTATGCTGAATGAGTAATTCCCTTTGTGGACTCTCTGGAAAAGGATCTTTTCAGCCTTCTCTGGGGATGCTTTTATAAAAAGTTGAGTTCTCTTAAGGTTTTGTACTAAATCAATAAATAAGTTAATAATAGAGCAGCTGCTGATCGTAAACTCTGGGACTTTCCTATACTCAAATTTCAGCCAGAGGATAAATTTCTCACTTAGGGAGCAGACACTGCCTTTGTCAACTATTCAGTCTTCAGGCCCTCTCTTAGTTCTAGGGCTTCTTATCAACAAAAGACAACCAAAACCTTCCCTAACTCTGCCTGTAATGCCAAGAGAGTGACAGAAACTTGTCCTATTTATGTCTGTGAAGAACAGTGAGAGCACACCCCCTTTGTGATGATTTTCTGAGCTTTCTACCAAATCCCTAGGGAGGAGTTTTCTCTGGAGTTTTAAATTGGCCCTAAACTTGCCCAAATCGAGGTGGGAACATTCCTTTAATTCCCCTGGCAGTCATATGATGCTTTGTCTGCTAATATTGCCTTATATGGCCTGTTTGTAGACTACAACTCCCAGGAACCTCTGCTCTTTAAAACCTTGACTTAATGGCAAAGTAATGACAGTAAAGGTCTCTGGATCAGAACATCCTGAAGCAAAAAAAATTTTTTTTCTTTTTTTGGTTACTGAGCAGTTGCTTTGATATTGGTCTTCCTGTGACTCCATTGTAACTATATATCTAGCCTTCACTTTGTGGAGGAAAGCTCGGAAATGGGAACTATGTGCACCCCAAACCCTAGAGACTTGAAAAACTAAGTCTATAAAGTATATATATTAAGTATATAAAAATATACTCGCCTTTTACATTTCGTGTTTTGTGTTTCATTTGGAGTGGTATCATACTTGGATGATTTTTCTTTTTGTAAGAAAACAAAGAGAAACACGTACTGCAAAACAGCAACAAGATTTTTTTTCCTCTCTCTTTTTATCCCTGTTTTAGGAAGGCATGAGGTGCGGTCCTGGACAACAGCTGCCAAGCAATCTTTGTGTCTCATGTGGCAAAAAGTGAAAGTGCAGCTAATACTAAGTATGTCTTTCCTCGCTGCAGTTTGTTGGTATTGCAGGAGGCTCTACAGCTTTTTAGCACAGCTACTGAAACGGTAGGTTTTTTATTATGCAGACTTTAATCTTCCACGCTGTTGCTTATTTCAGTAAATATTGACCTTTGACAACTCCTCTTTGACACCTGTTTTATCATTTGGATTTCAGGTGGAGCAACTACCTTCAGAGAAAACTCATAAGTAATCTTTCTGTTGTCATTCTGTATTCCTTATTCTGCTCCCCCCCTCCTTTAAATCTAGAACAGCAGGAGCTAACTAATCTATGAATTACTCTCAATTTAGGGAATCTCAGTGTGCTGACAGAAGTTGATCTACTTGGTTATAGTGCGAGAGAATGGAAAGGAGAGACAAAGCAGGCCAAACACATGAGGGAGGTAAGAGTTAAATTTTAATCTCTGCGTGAGGATGGGGGAGAAGAAGTACCTGGGAAAGGAATAGCACTCCCAGTGCAAGCAGCTGCTGCAGCCACCAGAGCCTGCTACACTGGCTGGCTAAAGAAAAAGCAAAAGGGACGGCATAAGCATGGGTCTAGATAAAGACTGCAGTAGAGCAGGTCAAAAATGTAGATGGGATTTTAGTCATGCGTCTTCTCCAAATTCCCCCCTGTAGCACCGATGACCCACGTGGTGGCTTTAACAGGAAAATCCGTCCCCAGTGCTACAGCCCAAATAACTTGGTCTTAGGCACTGTCTCGCAGCCAGCCTTCGATTTAAGGTAAAAGCTCTCATTCCAGGGAGGAATGAAACACCACACCCATTTCTCTTCCAAGCTCTGAAGCTCCATGTGACCGCAGCCAGTGCTTGCCACCCTCCCTGGCCACCACCGAGACCCCTGTCCAGCTGCATTGCCTGCAGCTGGGGGCAGGTGGGGCAGGAGCACACATCTGGCCTGTGCCAGGCTAGGTCGGTGCTTAGCGGGCGAGGACCAGTGTGCTGGATAGTGGCAATCTCCTGCCTTCACACAGCCCCCACCTGCTCCAGCTCTACATCCTGAGCCGCACGGTGCTGCCGTGGCACTCCCTGGCCAAGACACTTCTATGCCGGCATCTTCCTCTGCCCAAAGTGAGTTTAACTACACCCGGCAACTCCTGCTGCCTCGTGCCATGCGTAGCTAGGACTAACGAGCTACTAGTCTCACAGTTAATGTCCTCATCGTCCTCAGCACCCTGATCGACTGCTGAGGGGTGGCTGGAGACAGCCCTGGGCTGCGCAGGGAGGTGGCAGCCTCTGCTGCTTGTGGGCATCAGCTAATCCGTGGTGCTACTCTTTTCCAATTCTCTTTTTTCTTTTTTTTCCTATGGTTTTTATTCCTTTCCATGCAAGGGTTTTCTGGGGGGTTGTTCTTTTATTTTATTTAATTTTTTTCCCCTCTTGTATCTTTGAGCTGCTAGCTGTGACCATCTTAATTATTATACTTCTCCCTGGATTTTTATTTCTTTTACCTTGCATCATTTTTGCTGAAATAGTTTCTCGCAGCTTAGTAAGTTTTCTTGGTAACTGTGAGTCAAGGTGACAGAGTTGTGCTGCACTGCACCAGGCTTTGGGTCATGGATAGCTGAACTCCTGAGCCAAGGACCTACTGAATTCATGGTTCACCAATGCTAGATACACTGTTTTCTGTCAGCTCACCAACGTGTTTTTCAGTTGTGTACGTTGTGTGTACATGCTTACACCCGACAAGCAGAAATGGCAGCTGCACTTCCCGCAAAAGATGTATATTAATGCACATGCAATGGGCTGTTGGCAGCTATAGCTTGGTGGCCATTAATGGAGGCAGCGTGGCAGAGGGCATGGTGGGAGCAGCAGTGCCCTCCGAAGGGCCCTCACCAGTGCTTGAAGTTGGAGCAGCACTGCGGTGCGCTAACTGGTGACAGGGATGGGCCTCAGGAGCAAAGAAGAGCAGACGCGTGTTGTATGGCTCTCTGCTTCAACTGTGTTAAGCCTTCGTCACCAAGGTAGGCTTAAAGACCATGGGCTGGATTTTTACTTTTCCCAGAAAACTTACACCTATAGCAGTGGCAGAGTAGTAGTATCTGTTGAAACAAGCTTAGAGTCCAATCCAGTGAATCAGCTAATTGTGACATCATATCCTTGTATCCTCATGGTGTGACGTTTCAGACCGGCACAGCACAAATGTAGCACCGGGTCCATATTTCTGATTATGTGATGATGGTGGGAACACTGACCGTGAGATGCTGAGAGAGATCAAAAAGGCAGAGAGGGCAGGAGATGCAGTAGGAATGAGAGACACCAGCTAGCCATCTGCACTGGCAGCAGCTGTGGGGTGGAACGTCAGGGTGCTACCAATGACTGTTTCACGGACCGCCTTTTCAGGGAGCCTTTAGGAAAGGAAGCAACCCTTGCCTTGGTCCTGAGTAGTGCACACGATCTGCCTCAAAATGTTGCTTTCTAATTTCTGTTGCTGTTCTCTGGAACAGGAGACAGCACATACTTGCATTCAATATCCTTGCAAGATCAACAAAGCAAAAAAAAAATTAGTACAATTGCACGCAACTCCAGAAAGGGGAACTACCTAAAAACAAGGAAGTAATGTTAAAAAGAAGGGAAAAGACAGCTAAGAGTCTTGAGTATTTACAGTTGGTGTATTTGACATATATAGCGCTTTAGGTCATGGCATTGGAATCACAGAGCAAATGGATAACGAGAAGGACTTAAGAAGGGGTAAAATGAAGCCGATAAGGCTAAACAGTAGCATAAGGGAGTTAAGAGAAAAGAGAAGATATCTTTCAAAAAGCTAGAGTTGTGTCCAAATGATGAACAGAGAAAGGATCCAACTTTGTCAGATTAAATGCAGGAACACAGCAATGCCAAAAGTCTGCAGAACAACACACAACAAGGCCAAAAGTGATTTGAAAGAACAAATAACGAAAGACAGCAGAACTTTTGATAAACTTGCAAACACCTACTGGGCGACAAGCCTTCCAGAAAATTCATGAGCCTGCTAGATGATCAGAGCTGAAAAGGAGACTCAGGGGAGTCTAGTGGATGGCTGGTTATATCAGGTAGAGGTTATCACAGTAAAGAGGACATTTTAGGATGAGGTCTCATGAGATCCTGAACCAGCCTAACATGCTTGCTGTCCCCAGAAGGAGCAGTGCCTTGCTTGTCTTGTCTCTCCCTTTTCCTTACCTCATTCTAGCTAAACAGTCCCTCTGCCTTTTTCGTGCTGGCTCTTAGATCTTCTGTTGGATGTGGTTCACCAAGATGATGAGCTGATAGAGACACCTGAGCTTGCTGAAGCAGCAGGAAGGATTCGGTAGGCTTACAATTATCACAGCTAATGCAAAGTAAGAGTAGGGGAGACCGTGCAGCCAAGTGGTGTTGGGATGGGGTGAAGAAGCAACTGAGGTGAAAGAGAACCAGGAATTGAGACAATCTTCCTGCCTCTTTCAGGAAGCAAACTGAGACTGACACGCAGCAGCCTGTGTAACTGTAGCGTCCTCTAAGTTAATTCTCTGCCAGTTTATTGATCTGAATTTTCTCACCAAGGGCTCAGATGAGAGCCAGAGGTAATGCAGGTGAAACACAGGAAGCGTGTAGCTGGAGGAAAGGCCATCCACTTCAGCACAGAGCTGCCAAATCTGCGCAGCCTCAGGTCACCATTGCACGATGGATTCAAGTCAGCACAAGGAGATGTTTCTGCCAAAGGGAGTTTTCTCTGGACGCCTCTTCCTGCCCTATTGCTCTCCATCCCATGTGTCAGCACAAGTCATGAAGTGGTCAGGGTTAAAGCTCTTATGGCAAAGAAGTCTTCACTGATCTGTTCTCCTTCGGTTGACCATCTGAATGTTTACACTAGCAACAGTGCAGAGACTGGAGCAAGTTGCTGGGTTTGGAGAGAGTGCAGAATCACTCTTAAGGGGCAGTGCCAGTGTAAGATGTTTACAAAAACTATGAAGTTAGAACATTTTTGTGTATATAAAACTTATAAATATACTCGCTCTTTCCCCTAGCCTCCTCTTATGAGTAGTTTGGAATTGGACTCCAATTCCACATGGGTTTGGTCCAAGATTTAAAATGTTTATTGCTAATTTTTTTTGGTCTTTTTCTAGGCGTATGAAGTATTGTTTTGGAGCTATCATATCAAATATCTGCGACAAGTCAGGAGGGACAACTATTGTGTACTAAGAGCAGTGATTTTTCAGATATTCAGCCAAGGCATTCCTTTTCCATCATGGATGAAGGAAAGAGATATATTAAAGGTAAAATTCAGCTCCTAAATGAACATGATTCAGGTGACCTTGCATCACAAAAGGAAGCTTTTCTCAATGTGAAAACTGATGTGTCTGATATGGAAGTAGAGGAGAATCATTACCAGAATTTAAAGAGAAGTTTTTCAAACTCTTTGAACTACCCTTAGATCAGGGACATTTTTTCAATTAAGTGTAATGAAGTGAATGTGAGTCTGCATGGTAAAAAAAAAAAAAAAAAAAAAAGTGGATGGATAAGTGTTACTGCCACCCTGCTAGATGTCACTCCCTTAATGCAAAAGGATATTTGAATCCTCCTCCTCCTCCACATCCGTGCAAAGTGTAGTGGCTTGCTTGGGAGCTGCTGAGCGTGTTACTGGAGCAGCAGGAATCCTGCCCTGGGCTCCAGGAGCTCCAACAGGAGACAGCGGCGAGGAGGTGGGGAGCTATATCTGCTGCCTGTGGGGACGTGTGTGCAAACTGGAAAGTGTCTGTAATCCTAAAATCCTCACTGAGTTTGGATGTGTCCAGCTTCTCCAGAGTGTGGGTTACATACTTTGCTGAGAGCATATTTTTTTCTTTTTTTGGCTGGCCCTGTTTTAAAAGTTTCTTAAGGACTTGGCAGTCACATGAAGCTTCCTTGTTAACATTTGAGTTGTTCTGAAGCCCATTTATATTTTTTGTTTGAACTGTACAACCAGAGGATAGAACCAGATCATAAATTAAGATGTGTGTAGACAAGTTTATGTAACTTTATATTCTACTTCTTGTTATGGTTATGATCTCTACTTAATTAGGTTTTGGGTTTTTTTTCCCCAGCTCCCTGAAAAGCTCTTGTATTCTCAAGGTTGCAACTGGATTCAGCAATACAGTTTTGGACCAGAAAGATACACAGGTCCCAACGTCTTTGGTAAATTGCGCAAATGCATGGAGACATTAAAGACCAATGTGAGTATTTAGGAGATGACTGGAGGAAATAAAAGCACCGACAAGCGAGTTGAGAGAGAGTTAGGGAACTGCTCCTTGTTACATATTTCTATGACAGCCAGCTTCCCTCCCAGGTTCAGGGAGCTGAGCTGCTGGGCAGGCCACCGCCTCTCCTGCAGGGGAATCCCATTTGTGGGGTTCTACTAAGTTAAGTCCTTGGGGTCCCCCTGTAAGTTAGCAAGGCCGTCCTCCTCACAGCTGTTAGTTGCTGCATGGTTAGTTGCCCTTGCCATCAAGGCTCCTGCAGTACCTCATTGTTTTGATTAAAAATAACAACATGCTGTAGGAGATCTTCCTGGATTCCCTCCCCAAATCGGAGGGAACAAACGGACAGTGCATTTCCTACTCAGACTATTGTCTTTCCTGTGCTCCCCTCTCCATGAAATGTTGTATTTATCCAGTTTTACTACAATTTCTCTCTGTAACCTGAAGTGCTTGATTACAAGGACCTGTCAAGCCTCACTGCCCCCTCTACTCAGCATATCCCGATTGCCTACATTCCCAACCAGGAGTATAACTCTTATTTAGGTATTTAAAACTTGGGGAGTTTTAGTAGTCCCAAAGCCTCCTGAAACAGAGCTAAAGAATCAGCCTGACAGGACCTTGCACCTTCCTTTTGTTCCTCGGGGGTTTCTGCCTGTCTGCAGTTGCCTGAGCTCTGGACTGTTCCTATTTGCTTTGCCATAAGCTGTCCCCAGCACACCACCACCCTCTCCTCCCCATCTTCCTCCTGACGGGCGTTTGCTTTGTATCCTCTCCTGGGTCACAGTCATCAAGTTGATACTGGGATTTGCTGGATTTCCAGAGTTTTGGCCAAGATTAGGTTGAAACTCTTCTCTGAAGGCATCTGTTACCCAGTATATCAGATCTTAAACCGTCATTTTTAATTCTACAGTGCACCTCACGGTTCTGGGATGTCTTACCACAGCCACAACAGCTTGTTTTACTGCTACGCATTTAAGCTGGTTCCTTTTATGTAGCCCTGTGTATGCAAGCCACAACTCTGTAGATTTAAACCCTATTATCAGTGATAGTAATTGTTACTTAAAGAAAAACAACAAACCACAAATAGACTTATTTAGCTCTAGAAACAAAGCATTAGTGATAACGAGAGGGAATTAAAATAGAGATCTTGTCCCTTGCCTGCAACCTTGCTGAGCCACAGTGACAACTGCCTGTCTTCTTGAGACGTGTCTGGTGGTTCTTGCGTGCAGTTATCATTTTGTTCTGGTTGCTCTTTCCATTTGCCAGTGTTAGGTTGTTCGGCTTTTATTTTTAACTTGTTGTAGTTCTCTTAAGTTGATGTTAGTCCCTTAGCACAAAGCATTTAAACTGGATATTTATATAGAAAAAAGTTTCAAGTCAGCATGGTGAACAAATCCATACAATTAACAAATTGTTGCAGAGCAGCTGTATGTTGCACTGTGCTGTTATTGGGCATGAGGTCTAGCTCCCAAATTAGTTTTATTTTTATAAAGATGCTCTTTGGCCAGTGAGATGGATTTTTGCCTATTTTGCCTAACAGGGTTCTCTGCTGCATTTCCCAGCTCCAGCATCATCTTGTGGGCTGCTGTCTGGAGATGCTGTTGTGCCTGGGCCATGTTGGTTGATAGTGCTCTACACTTAGGACAGGCTTTTCACTTAGGTAGTAGAGGTCCTCTAGCAAAGGGACATTAATGGTTCATCCACTTGGTCTCATTTTTAACCTGCAAGGAAGATCTTCAGGAATGCATGAGGAGATGGGGGGATCTCTTTCTCAATTTAGTATTCATGGGTAAGTTAGATTTATTTTTTTTTTAGTTGCAATTCACCGTTTATGGCCACTTCAACATACAAATGAAACAAGCACAGAATTAACTAAAGTTCATTTGAATCCCTGTCACTGAGCATCATCTCTTATTGTGGTCCCAAAAAACCTCTCAGTTCCAGGTGACTCTTTTTAGCTACTGTGTTCAGCTTTCTGATTTGGTACCCAGGCCAACGTTGTCCCCTGGACGGCCCATTTTCTGGGTGTGAGTGCTGGCTTGTGACTCCGGTAGAGCAAGCGAGAGCTCAGCAGCTCTTGTTATCAGCCATGAGCAGAATGAGAAATTGCTACCCTGTTCATGTCCCATGCGTGTCTTTGTCTTCTCCCTTCTTGTGCAGCCAACTTACCTTGATCTCATGAAGCAGAACACAATAAAGACATACAAATGTGTACAGTTCATAATACCATTCTGTCTTGTCCAGTTTGTATAAGTTACTTTTAATTGACATGCTTCTGAATTGGGCTCAGCATCTAAAGCATTCAAGCTAGGAGAACTTTAATGTAAAGGGTACTATAGAGGAAAATCACTGAATTTTGGGAGTTGTAAGTTCAAAGCATGTCAGGAGTCATCACTTAATCTAACGTTTGCTTAGGGCTTAGTGTGTCTGTCTGATGCACCCACACAGACTTCCTGTAACTTTCTGACGTCCTTTTGGTGGTTACGCTCCTTTCAGACTTTTTAGTGACAGCGATACTTGCATTTTCTACAGTGGTGGTGGGTGACTTTTGTATAGGGGAATTACATTTGCTTTCTCATAGACTGTCATTAGCATCCAGATGCTTGGAGCTGTCTGTAGCAAATAGGTTCAGCTGGATAAATGGAAATTAAAATGTGTAAGGCTTCAAATTTCACTGCGGATCTGAAAGAGCCACCTGCTTATTTCCACCAGCATTTGGCCACAATAATGGTATAGTACAGATTGGCAATTGTTCCTTTTTTGGAATCTTTCGTATTAAATAGAATTCTTAATAATTTGATTAGTATTCTTCTGTGTGCTTTCCAGTGGACTGAAATAAGTGCTACTAAAGATCATGAAGAAAGAGGAAACATGTGTAATACACTCTTTTCTGATGAGAGCAAGGAGTACAAACTATACGAGGCCGTAAAATTCATCATGCTCTACGAAGTTGTCGAAGCCTATGAGCAGCTAAAGAACAGGGAAGAACCCCCACACAACCTTTTTAGCCTTCTCCTTGCTCGTGATTCTTCGTCTGACCCTTTGAGTTTCATGATGAATCATCTGAACGCCATAGGTGACTCTATTTGCCTAGACCAGGTAATGATATAAATGAAAAATAAATCACAAAACTTATTCCATCTCTGATGTGATTAGGTGAATATATCACACATCACTCATGATAGCTGGCCCATTATTTTTCTTTGGGATCTGGGGAAGTGGACTGAGGATAGTCATTTATCTTCCAGGGAAAAACCTGTAGTAGAGTAAAATGGGGAGGACAGTTTTCTTGCTGGGCTAGAAATAAATGCTGCAAGCTATCAATGAGACATAGTTTAGAACAGTGATACCTTTGATACGTAAAATAATTTTTGATGTGCAGGATGTGACCTGTTGTTTCGCTTTTCCACCATTTCAAACTCTCTATCATCACTCTACTTTTTCCCCTCTTTGGTTCCCATTAGCTCTAATGTCTGTTAAGAGTAGGTAATGAGAACTCTGTTAACTGTTAACCTTTATATGTTAAGATTTTTTTTTCAATTTTATATTTAGCGAGGAGTTAAGTACTGACATCTAAGTTCCACGCCGCCGCTCTCCAAATAGTTTCACTTTCAAATGAGTGAAATTATTTTTTATAATCAATATCAGTTATCGAGTCAACTGTTACATGTTGCAGTCACCTTCAGGAGCAGTTTGATTATAAGTGGACAAGTTCTGCTCTGTCTGGCTATGGCCAAGGGTATGAGCTTTTTCCAAAGCATTTTTCCAGATTAAGCAATCCTTTGCAAGAAGTGTCAATGAAAATGCCAGTTCTCAAGTTTCACATATGTGAAGTACAAGGAAATTTTTTCTTTTGCTATAATTCCCTTCATGTAGCAAGTGGTCACAAGGTGGCAGGCTTCCCATTTTTCAAGGTGTATCAATCTTTTAATAATAACTACTCCCTTCTTGCTCCCCACTAAGCTGTTTGAGCTGCCTTTGGGAGCAGGTTATGTGTTGTGTCAGGTGGAAGAGGGATGTTTCCAAAGCATCAAGCATTAACCAGAATATCCTCTAGATGCAAAAGAGCAGTGGAAGGACTGTTGGAACATTGAAAATGCCGTCAAACATTTAGTTTTCTTACTTCACTTACAAAAGGCCCCATTTTATTCCTTGTCTACTGTTTTGAAGCTAGGTGACTTGCCTTAACTTGGGTTATCTTCGGTTTAGTTTTTCTAAGTCTAGAAGTAAATGTCTTACAGACTTCTTTCATCTTTAGGTTGAACTGTTTCTTCTTGGATACTTACTTGAAGTAAAGATAAAAGTTTACAGACTGCATAGGTTTAATACTGAGGAATTTCAAGTAAACTATCCAGATGAATACCGAAGGGAATGGAATGAGGTTTCTCTCCTGACTGAGGATGACCGCTACTATCACATCCCCCTTTTCAGAACGTGAAGGACCAGTGACTTTTTTTCCTTTGTATAATATAGTGAGTCACCAGTTCCAGTGAATTAGGTTTCAAGTCAGCAACAGTAAGATTTTGAGAATGCTCGTTAATGATTACAAAATGATTTATGGTTTATTGTGTAAACATTTTGCTTTCCCGTGCAGCTTAATTCACCATCAGTCGGCCATAAAAAACAAAATATATTGCCATACTGTCTGAGGGGAAAATAGCACATTGATTGGACTGCATTGACAAAGAAGGCAAAGGTAACGCTGGGTTTTCCATTGCTAGCCTAAGGGTTTACTCTGACATCTCTGGATGGGTTAAACTCAAGTTCCTAAAGCAATTCCTGCCTTTCCCTGGTCTGTCTCTAGCTAGGGAGGATGAATTGCAGAGGAAGCAACTCCCGGGGTCCCGCAGTTTATACTCCAGGCTATTAAACTTGCATTGACGTGGGGCTACCTAGGATGGGAGGATGTAAGCTGGGGCCTCCGCATAGCTGCTTCAGCTCCCACTTGGCTTCCGCTGTTGCTGAACGCCTGCCTCCAGGGATGGGCAGAGCAGGCAGCTGCAGGCTGTACCCGCTTCAGACACCTGACATTAAACTGTCTGCACTCAGCGCTGGTATCTGAAGGTGAAGAAGGTGTTACACAGGCGGAAAAAACCCCAACCCACACACAAGAATACTTTGCCAGATGAATAGAAGATCCACTTTATAACTGAGGAAAGTACACAAGCTTTCTCCAAGCTAAAAGGGGCAGTATTAATTAATAAGTAACATGCAATAGAGTTAGACCAGGTAGCTGCCTATGGGTTTTGTCAACTTGTAAATCCTTTAAGGGCTGATTTCAACATTACCTGCACGGATTTCCTTTGCAGTTCATCTGAGAAAGCTGCGCACAGAATACAGTCACAAACACTGCATTTTCAGAAAATACTAATTTTCTATGCATTATTTTAATTCAGCAGTGTGTATACATTTTTTTATCCTCTGAGTATATATTCATCTCCTTGCATACGATTGCTATCTTTAGTTTAGACCTCAATGTTTGAAGAAGTCTGTCTGGGACAACTAAATGAGATTTACCTTATTACGTGGAACATTTTGCCCAGGTCTGTTTTCTAAAAGAATCATTTGTGTTTTGATTATATCAAAAATAAGGGACCTTAATTTGAAGAAATATTAAAACGATATAGCAGATCTAGCAAAGTATTTGTGAAAAGCTTACAATCCCATAGGCATACGGTTGTATTGAAGAAAGTGGGATTTATTAAGAAACAAAGCCTCTCCTTTCCTTATCCTAGAGATACAGGGACAGGCAAGTTTGGTTTTTACTTCCTGCAGGAGTAAATACAAGCCAGTAACAAAACCGTGACCAGGGCCTGCAGGAGCTACAGCAGTTGCATGAGGTAACTAAGTGGTAATGCTTGGAGTGCACCGAGAGCGCTTGGTTCCTTTGTGGAAAGGAAAGCAATTTTATCGCTTACAGTCCTTTTATGTGTATGTATATATATATATATTTATAAACACAAACACCTGAGTTCTGTATTGTAACAGTTTTGTTTCCTGAAAGTTTTTCTGAGTTCACTTTTGTTCAGTAATTTGTAGTTTTTGATTAAGAAGGCTTGATACCTATAATAATTTCATCTCATCAAAACCTGCATATCAAGTACTTTATTTATTAAAAGAAACTTTTTTTTTTTCATTGAATGAAATAATTTGCCTACTTTAGATTTGGTTCTGCTCTGCATGGGGAAATGTTATAATGCCTGAGAGTAGGGTATTGCTATCTATTTTGCATAAGCAGTAACATTTACAGCTATCAATACTTGCCTGTATTTTATTCTTGTTTTGGTACAAGCAGACATACCAAAAAAGGATGTATTTTTATAGTGGGCTTTTTAATGGTTTGTGTATTATTTATGAATAGGAATACAAAAGCATTACAGCTGAAAGTGTTAAATTGTCAAAATGTATGGTTTTGTAATTTTGAGCATATTAATAGCAGGGGGTTAATAAAGATCTAACACAGACAGTGGACTTTATCTCGCCAATTTGGACGTTTGCATCTGAACTTGGTCACCTTGGGCTCTCTGCCTTGTCAGTGGAAGGGGATGGCATGCAGTCGGTCAGAGTGGGTCTCTACAAGTGTCTGCTTCTCCTCACTTACTGTAGTGGGAGCTGGCAGTGATCAGCATAGATCTCTCTGCTCGAGATGCTTGAACTTAGGTGAGATTAATTTTGTGCCAAGAATCTGGAAAGGACATGTTGAAACAGATCTGCTGGCTTATCAGATGTCAGAGGCGCTAGCCACATCACGACAGGAACAGAAATGGAATGTGAAGAAAGAGGAACTTCAGGTGAGGATAATTGCAAGTCTTAGAGATAAATGCAGAGAGCGCTCTATGCAGGATCTGAAGAAACACTGAGATGGGTTTGGGGCTGCACTGAGTTTTAATCAGATTCTCTGATGATATATTTTACATATGTATAAAGCAAAAATATATATTTTTTACATTAAATATATGTATATACATATGTGTGTGTGTGTGTGTATATATATATAAAAAAGAAAAATACATAAAAAAGAAAATCATCCTGAATAAAGTACATCTGGAACTAACTGGTGCAAGTGACAGGTGCTGCTGCATCTTTTCTAATTGGTGGCACAGACAAGCTTGCTGTACAAATCCAGAAGCACACAGTCATTACCAATTTTTTTTAAATGCAGGGTTGTAGGCAGCTAAAGCTTCAAGTCAGGATGTGTTTGTTATTTATTGCTGCTAGTTTAGCAGGAAAAAGAAAACATACTGAAACTCAGCAGTGGGTTTGGGTTTTTCCCCAAACTTGAAAATGTGTGTTAAGAATGTAACAGAGCAGCTGGAGAAATTTATCTTTTATTATATAGGAGAAAAAAGATGTTGTTTTTGAATGTAATCTTTTTTAAAAATTGCATCTCAAAGAATGTATGAACCATGATCCATATTTCATTTCTAACTCCAAAGAAAAATACCTGCAATCTTGATTCTTCAACTCTAATTCTGAAATTGCCTCTTGTCTAGATTGTGGCTACTAAGTTCAAGCAAACTAAAAATTGCCCAGTGTAGTTGTTGCCGATAAGTCTACCTGCTTAGTCTCAGAGTATTGAGTTTAATGTCTAGGAAGCAGTTTTCAAATGCAGTTTGTAATTTGCCTAAAGATTTAAGGAATACGTATGACTTCAAATTACTTTGGTTGTCCAGAAAAATACAAAAGATACGTCCGTTCTCTTCAAAGCACAGAAAAGACCTACATAGGGGTTTTTTGCCAGTAGTTGGATTTCCCTGTCCCTCTATACTTGAGCAATATTGCAGCAGTCCCGCCCATGACCCTGTTACATTGGTGCCATTACAGCACTAATGTTTTTTGGAGTCTTCATTTTTCTGAAAAGCTCCCAATTCTGAAGAAAAGGTAACATTGGGATTTTGATGCGACAGAAGCCCTGGTCCTTCCCTCGGGGTTTTGGGGTGCTTGAAGGCCTCCCTGTCAGGAGAGAAACGTTCATTTTGGGCCTGGTTTCATGAGTGGGCAGGATTTGGGTCTTTGAGGATCCCTTGAAAACATCTGGAAAGGAGGCTGGCATTGCAGCTGGGCTGGAGGGCTGCTGCTGCCTCACTAAGTGGCATTTGTTCCTGTTCACAGCATCTTTCACAGTGTTAGTCCAACCCTGATCTTGGCCAGGGATGGAGCAGACAGCCTTGCAGAAGCATTTTTAGAGACTAGTCAGAAAATTTCCAAGGAAACCCACATACCCCAGAGACAGGAGGTGATGTACCTAGCCGGGACAGGAGATAAATGCAGAAAATTTATCTCCCTGGGGCTTGGCTGATTTGCATCTCTCTTCATGAACCATGGGCCTTTGCGTCAGTGTTGTGTCAGCCAGGGCTAGTGGGTGAGGAGGATGGCTGGGGCATTGCTGGGACCTGTGGCACGGAGTTGTGCATGCTGGTCAGTGCTGGTGGGAGGGAAAAATGGAAAACATGAAAGATATAGGATGGGTCCTGGATACTTTCCTCTTCCAGCATATCCCAATTTTGCATTATTCCAAGGTTAATGCCTTGGGAGGGCATTTAACCAAAGCATCTTCCTCTTTAGTGAAGCATTTGGCCATAGATCAACTCTTCAGTGAAATATGGAGGCAACTAATTTGAAGGCACTTGTGCAAGTTTGTGTGCAGGAACTGCTGAAGTCTAGCACAGACAGCAGCTACTAATTCCCTGTGTCCTGTAAGCCAAGTTCTCACGTTCAGCTGCATGTTTTCCCCATGGTAGTAATTTCTGGATTGTGCATCTTACAGATGTTGAAAATGATCAGCCTTTGAGTTTCAGATGACAAATTTAGCATTTAGCTATGAAGGATTTTATGTTCTTTTTACCTATCCAATAGATGGCTTCCAAGCACCAGAAAATGTAGTTCAATAAGCTCCGTTCTCCTGGCAATTCTTTGATTGTCACACTTGTCCAGATGATAGTGGTGGGTTGGCCCCGGCCAACAGCCAAGCACCCACACAGCTGCTCGCTCATTCCGCCCCACTCCAGCAGGATGGGGGAGAAAACGGGAAGAATAGGACCAAGAAAGCTTTTACGCCAAGATAAAGACGGGCAAATCACTTACCATGCACTGTCATGGGCAAAACAGCCTCAGCTTGGGGAATTTAACTTAATTTGTTGCCAATTAGCATAAATATTTAACTACTGATTTGGGTATTGGGAAACAAAAAAAGACAAATGTTAAAACACTCAGGCAAAAACCACCCCTCCTCCTTTGCCAGGCTCAGCTTCACGCCAGACTCCTCCTCTCCCCCTTGTTATCACCACAGGTCCCACTCAGTCCCTTCAGTGAGGGAACGAGCAGCAGGGGGGAAGTTGCGGTCAGGGTGCAGTGATTTCTCTCTGCCTCTCCTCATTTCTCACTCCTTTCCTAGGCTTCAGTCTCCCCCTTCAATGGTGTACCTGCTTCAATGTTGGCTTGCGATAAGTAAGTTCCAAAACTCTCGGTAAGTTACATGTTAATTACCAATTTCATAAGTCTCTTCAGCTTAATACAGCTTCTATCCATGCTACTGGAAGGAAAAAAAAAAAAAAAGAAAGGAAAAAGTAAGTCTATGTTTTTGTTGTCTTCCTTCTTTGCTTCTTTAATGTACTATCACATGCACCTACATTTCTACAGGACATGGATTAGAATAGAGCAAAAGGGTATGGAGGAAGGGGCTCAGAAGGTAAGGGTTTAAAATCAATCCTGCATTTGAAAAATGGTATTAGCAAGGTTTGTCTTGCTTTCCGTTATAACATCTTTAGGACTATGGTAGCACAGAGTTCTTGCAGACTATAACAGGAGATAATGCGTGTTAGAAAAGAGATGGAGTGATTTTGGACCTAACACAGGAGATACATGGGAGCTCAAGTGATGACCTAATGGTGAAGAAAAGCCAGGTTGGTAGCACTGTGAGGAAGAAGGTATGGAAGAGACATGGCTAGGAGAAGTGAGCAAGTTCACAGAGGAAAACTTAGCAAGTCCATGGATATTTTCTGTGTGTGAACTCCCAGTCTATGACTGGAGATTGGAAAATTTTCCAGTGTAATATCCACAGAAGGTGTACTTGCATCTCTTCTTGTCCTGCTGCCTAAAACATGACACATGAATAGATCGTGCCTACCATAATTTAAGCTTATCTCTGCCACTCCTTTGAAGTAGAGGACTTCACTGCTGTGAGTGTTCTCCAGAAGTGTAGAGGTGTTTCCTGCCTTTCCTGTATTGATGCTTTCACTTAAGGCTTCTTCGTTTGTAGGTTGTGTCCCACATTTGGCTGGCATTTACAGTGCTTCTGGTACTGCAGCAGCAAGGATGATACAGCCAAGAAACACTTCAGCCACCTTCTGTTAAAGTTTTGAATGAGACCTGAATGAAACCATATGCTCTTGCTTAACAGGCTATGAAAAGCCCATCTAATCAGGGAGTGTGGACCACATATCTGTCTTCAGGGTCACCAAAGGTATATTCAAGGAAATGCTGCTGAACTCCCTCATTAGCCTTCTCAGGTTAGCTTTCCGCATGGGAGCTTTTGAGTTCTCAGTGATGGGCAACTAGACCACAACATATTATCTAAGTAAGGAGAAAAGTGGGAGTCAAACTTTAGACCCCAAGCATACCCGACAAGGTGAACTTCTTCACATCTTAGAGGTACCATTGCATTCGGTGTGAGCGTAACTCCAGAAAGCTGCGGATACAGCACAGATATGTGGAATTGAGGGGGAGAGCTTGCACCAAAGTCACCTGGACACAAGCAAACCTCTGCAGTGACCACCATGGGATGCTCTACCTGGTTTAGAGGCCCAAGGCGTCCATGGGTGTTGGACAAAAGATGTGAGCAGTTCTTGTTGGCTGTTTATTTAAAAGAACCCATGCAAACTGAACAAGGTTTTGGTTCTGTTCTGGGCAGCTCCAGAAGTGGTTCTGCATGGAAGTGCTCTTTGAATTATGTAAAGGCAGGGGGGGGAAAAAAGTGTGACAGTTCAAACAGTAAAAATGTTATTACAGAGGTATTTGAAAAAAAGGATGAAAGACATTTTTTCAGACTGTAAGAGTGGCCTTTAATTAAAGGACTTCACAGCAGTGTTAGTCAGGAAAGCTGGTTGTAACATTTGGTCCACCAAATGTAATTCATCTAGGGATAGAGAATACTGCACAGAATAAACAAGATCCATTCAGGAATCAAATCAGAGCTGCTTGAGTTAGAGCTGCTGACAGCCCACTACTTTGGAAATGCAAGAAGGAGAGGTGAAGAAAGTAAGGAACATGATTTTAATAAAGAGAGAACACACCCTGTGTGGAAAGCCACTGGCCTATTTATTGGTGGATATTTTATTGCCCTTTTCAAAAAAAAAGACATAATTGAATATATAAATGAATATAATTCCAGTACAATTAAGTGCATAAAACACTGGTTTTAATGAAGAGTATTCTCAGTTCCTTTCTCTCCCACCTATGTAATATCAAGTAGATCAAGAGACCTCACATAGTAGACAAAATTTGCTTTTTTTCCCTTTGCTTAAAGGAGGATTGCTGAAATTCTATGGGAGAAGGTATCACTCCTCATATCATAATCCTAAAATTCCTACTAACTCCATACACATGGCAGCTCTGCTCTGGAAATATGCTGGGAATAGGGAGGGATGCTGCCAGTTGTGAGGGGGTGTAAAGGAAAAACAGTGTCTCTTGTATTTCATCTCTCTTTGGAAACATAGTGACTAGAAGAATAAAGAAGTACAGCAAGGCTGGGGTGGAACTAGGCTTGGGTCATGCAAAGCAAGGCATAAGGTAAGCAGCACAAATACCGTCATATAGTGGTAACGTGGCTGCCTAATACTGTTCAATAAATATGAAAATACTTGATACTTTACCCTGCATGCCCAGTCTTCTGTATGGCTTTCCTCACTGAAGAGTGCTGCGTGATGAAAGATCACTACTTTTTTCTCATCTGACTGATGATCATCCTTTTCTGTCCTCTTAACTTGTAGTCCCAATGCCCTCTGCTGCCTGATTTCTCACAGTGAGCTATAAGCTCAGGAAACAGTGTGATCAAATTCCTTGTACAAGTGCACTTACACAAATTTACAGACTATTTATTGGCTTCCTGATGTCTTTAAAATCACTCCCTAGGTTCTTTACCCTCTACCTTCATGGTCACCTCCCAGGTCCCTTCCCAAACATCAGCATGTAGGGCCTGGCTCCATTTGGCAGCTGTGAGGGTGTGTTCTGAGCAGCACCTTTTCCAACAGGTGACGAACGCTTTGGTGTGCTGGAAGGTCCAAGTAGCTGCCAGGCTAGTATCTATCTTCATAAATTGAAGATTATTCTGGTCAACTTTGTCAAAACTCAATGCTAATCCATATGTACTCATGTTGCAAAGCATCACTCAGCAACACCTGATGTCTGCAATGGGAAAAGGGAAGAAGCAATCTGAGCTACAGCTTCCCATCTTTCTGAAAATGTATCTTGTGAGTTCTGTTACTAATAATTTCTGTTTGGCTGGAAGCGTCCGTTGCTCGCCCTCTCTGTGCTTTGTTACTGACTTAAATTCAGTTTCAGACACCTCTGAATGTCTTAGTTCAGGTTATCCCATCTGTATATTTCTGCCTAAATAAGGCAGTGCAGCAGCTTGGTCTGTGGAATGCTCTTAAACATAATGAACAATTTGCAGCTTGGATTGTATGTCAAATTCGCTTTCACTCTTCTCTCCTTTGAGAAACTGAGCTGCTGCCAGCAATCAGAGCTAAGCAGGGATATTGTGGCTTGATTACATAAACGAGTATTGGTATACTAACTGTACCTTTGTGACCCCCAAATGTAGAATGTTCACAGAAAAATACATGGATGTTAACAGAGAAGTTCATGACAACTATATTTTTGAAACTGTTGGAAAAAAGAATGAGTTGTAGATAATTTTAGTGCCCCAAATGCATGTAATTTAGTAACAAAGCAAATGATTCCTGAGATGCTGCCAGCAATTAGAAATTCCCAGTTTCTTGCCAAGCACTAAAATCTGCAGCCTTCAAGTGAAGCTTATTCTCCTCCTGCTTTTCTAAATTCAGTTAAGACTGTGGAGTTGACCTCTCTTATTTTCAGTTTTGGGGAGGCTGACTGGAAAGAGGAATACTGTGACTACTGTCTGGGCTCAACTTACACCAAGAACATGAACAGAACGAGAGAGAACCCCAAGTATTTCTTTAATCTGTCTATGAGATGGAAAAAGCCTGATGCTGCACTTCAGTCTTGGCATATGACCTGGGAGTACCTATTTTTGTTTTTTTTTTTAATAACACAAGCTATATAGAGCTAAGACTCAACACTGTCTCGTCTCTCATCCTGGGCTGCTTAATGTACATCAGGTCATCGCAGATATTTGGGATTTAAACCTACAGTTAAAAACACAGATTAACTGGCATCCAGTCTCTCTTCATGCGCGGAAGTTGTATTGGATCTGAATAGAAGGTGGGTTATTTGCTGGAAATTGGGATCTCGGCTATCCAACTTGCTTGATACTCATAGACAAAACTAAGCAACTGCTACTTGCATAGGAGTAGGATTGTTTAGATTATGGTCTTAAATTAGTAGATTAATATTTCACCATTTTTTGGCAGTTTAGAACATTGATGCAAAGTAATTTGGAGACATTTTATGAGAAAACAGCAGTTCTTGAAGGGGGAAGGAGAAAAAGAGTTTGTTCCTGTATCTCAGATACAGCACGCATTCCATATATATGCCATCATCTCCTAGGTGGCACATGTCCAGATTTAGCAGTGCCTAGTCTCTTGACATACCCCAGGAGAACACCCCACCTGGCTTGCCTGGGTGAGCTCTTCTGACTGGGATGGGATGGGAACTGCAATCCCAGAACCTGGGACCAGATGGGAATCTGTGACATTCACTTCAGGCCTGTTGCCTGAGGAAGGCATGCATGAAGACAGCAAAAGCTGCTCAAGCTCCTTCTACAGCCCTGAGCTAAGAAAAGGTAGGATGCTACAGGATTATATCAGTATTATACAATGCAAGTGAAAAATGAGGTTTCTGTCTGGAAATGCCTCTTTTGTCAGACAGGAAAGCACCTAGCTCAGAGTTGACTGGCTGTTCAACCTGTTCTTTTCCTGGTATTTCATTCTTAGTATGTTTAAATTCACTCATCTTTGAATCGTGAGGTTTAAAGGTTAAGTACAGACATTGGGCTGGAGCTATTAGGACTTGCATAATTTCATTCTAGTTCAAAGGAGCGCACATCTTTCAGGAAAAGTATTACATTTAACCTTAAAATCATTCAGTGAGATAATCCACTGCTGAATTATCTTTAGTTTTAAAAGCCTTTTTTCAGCTGTCTGACTACATCTACCAGTCATTGAATCCTGACAGGCCTTTTTCTGTTAGACTACAAGGCCAAATAGCAAGTATTGATTTTCCTAACAGAATGTGATCAAATCACTCTTAAGTTTTTCCTGCTTAAACTGAACTGATACCACTCATTTTAAGGTTCATCTTCAATCTTTTAATCTCTCCCATGATGTGATTATGAACTCCTCCTCCTTGTATGCCAAATACTAGCACAGGGCTTAGCATTTCAATCAGTCTTGTGTGAGCACTTATAAAGAGAAAATAATAGAAAAAAGTCAATTTCTGTCTGGGATTCCTCTGTCTCTACATCCAGCAACAAGAACAAGATCTACCTGTTGATTGCCCAGAGTCCTGGGTTTTGAGCTGAAATTTAAATGAGCACTTTCCACACTCCAAGGCAGAACGTACCCCTAACTGCAAGGTTGGTCTGAGATGTGGAAGACAGACTTGCCAGCCAACTAGTGTTGTCAGACAGACTGGTAAGATGGGTAGGGGAACACCAAACAGTGACAGTATTTTAGGTCTGGGACCTCCACAAAATCTATGGCCACTTCTCTCTGCACATGTTCACTTGCAAACCATTGGCGATTGAGGGAGTTTACTGGGTCCTAGGGCTGGGAGTATGGTTGTTTTCAAGATGGCAGCAGTACCTATACAATTAGCTTATGTGCTTGTATGTTTTATGTCTCCAGATGATGTATATTGCCATGATGTGTGTCAGGCCACATCTGGAATACTGCGCTCGGTTTTGGTCCCAAAAAAGATGTGGACGGGATGGAGAGCATCCAGAAAAGGCCACAAAGATGATCAAAGGACTGGGAAGCCTGCCATATGAGGAAAGGCTGAGAGAACTGGGTTTATTCAGCCTTGAGAAAAGAAGGCTCAGGGGAGACCTTACCTCCATGTTCCAGTATTTAAAGGGTAGCTACAAAGAAGATGGAGACTCCCTTTTTACAAGGAGTCACATGGAAAAGATGAGGGGTATTGGGTACAAGTTACTCCTGGGGAGATTCTGATTGGACACAAGAGGAAAATTTTTCATAATGAGAACAATGAGCCATTGGAATAATCTCCCCAGGGAAGTCGTGGATTCCCCATCATCAGTCATTTTTAAGATTCAGCTGGACAGGGTAGTGGGCCATCTTGTCTAGACAGTGCTTTTGCCAAGAAAGGTTGGACCAGATGATCCTTGAGGTCCCTTCCAACCTGATATTCTATGATAGGACACAAACTGCAGAACTTTGGACCAGGTAAAATGAAGGTCAGCTACACAGAAGCAGGTTTTGCATGTCCTTGATGTGACAGGGCACATCAGGACCATAAACGTTGTTTAGCTTTTCCTATGATCTGAGGATCAGGGGATCACATCTTGGGCTTGTGTTTGGGTTTTTATGACTGGCTGATTCCAATAAAGATACAAATATGCCTAAGATAGAAGAATGATCTGACATTGGTCGTAAAAAACCAAATACCCTAAAAGTCAAAGACAGAAATGAAGAACGCAGGGAAAGAAACAAAAGAAGGATGTAAAAACAACAACAACAAAAGATTAGTTATCTATTTCCAGAACAGAGTATCACCACAGATGACTAGTTTTCCCAAAGGCAAAGAGAAACAGAAGCCCACTGTTACTGTACCACTCATCCTAGGCATATATGTTGTGTCCTGAAGAGGGATGGAAAGGATTTGGTCCAATGCTACAGAACTACCAGCATCTTTTATGTCTTTGCACTCCCTACATTTTGAATATTGGCAGGCTACTGGACCGCTACACTATTCAGACTCAGTCTGATGAATCAATCTTGAATTACAAGCAGAGTCCTCACATTGACCCATGAGATTTAAGAAAGGAATAAAAATCTTCTAATTGGAATATCTTCTCACCAAGTGTACAGATAAGAAAGTTTTCCAAGTCTTTCTGCAGGACCTTGCAAGTCTTGCTCCAGAGCAATTTGTCAGTAATGGAAACTGTAGACAGGAGGTGAGGATATCTGTGCAATCAGACTGAACTCCTTGTTGTGAGCTGGTGTTCACCAAGAGGCAGGATGTTAAGACTTAAGAATGGATGACCAGATGATAAGAGCATCCGAGTCTGGCAGCTCCAAATATTTGCAAATGATACGAGAAAACAAATAGCAGAAACATGCTGAAACTTCTTCCTTTCACAAGTTAACATGAAGTTATTCTACCTGTACAGGCTTTGGACATTTGTTTCAGAATGTACTAGGAATATAGATTGCATGTAGTAATGAGTATTTTGCCTTTAGAGACTGTCCACACATATATTCACATGCTGATGTACGTACACCCAAAGTGAAGACCTTACGGAGGAGGACCTGTGGAACAGTAATGCAGGCGCACAGTGTGGCCCTCCTGCCTCTGGTTCCTCTGAGCCAGCTGGCTGGACTGGAGTGGACTTTCCTTTATACCTCTTGTAAGCAATGACTCACAGCTTCTTTGAGGTTTGTTCTCTGCTTGTGTGAAATCTTTTCCTTCTGTTTAATGTCTTTCATTTGATGTAGCTTACCCCAACAACCCAACAGCTCTGAAATTAAACCTGTCTTGTAGGGAATGTTTCCTTATTAGTTGTGCATGGTAGGTGCATTTCTTCTCCCCATAAAATGTTCAACTCATAGCAACATCCAAACCTGAAGGGAAAGATGGGAGAGAGCACTGCAGCTGTTTGCTAGGTAGATACATGTGCTCAAACATTCATTATCTTCTATGTGAGAATGATGAGCCCAGAATCCTATTATTGCAAAAATCCACAAAAAGCAGTAACGTTTGAGATAGAAGTATGGAAGGTTTTGGTTTTATGTGGAGAATAATAAGGCCTGCAGAATATGTCAAATTAGGAACAACTGAGTTCCATTGCCCACTGTGAATTGTGATGGTAAATACAATCTTTATTCAGATACTCCACAGATCCACTGGAGCAGAACAGGATGCAGAAACTAGAATATACTTCATGTAAATGACCTGAAAGTATTTCTCAGGGTATCATCTCCTTTACTCTTGATCATTTCTGCTCACTTGACATTTTGATGACAGAACTGGAGGAAAATTCCCCCTTTAAAGACAATGCTAAGATTAATTCACCACCTTTCTCAGAATAGGATGACTAGCTACAGAAAAGGAAAACATGAATCATATGTCTTGTCTTCTACTGTGCTGAGTTTCCAGAAGACTCACTTCTTAGATAGACTCCCCCTCCACGGAGAGAGAGAAGGCTTAAGGACTTTTTCCATCATAAAAGCTCCAAATTCAAGCAGGCCGCTAAGCCTCAGATCCAGCCACCGAGTGGATCAGAAGTGGATAAGGGCATAGTGTTTCCAGTACTGTCATGCTCACTGCCACTAGCTCTTCCCTGAAAACAGGTTTCAAAGGAAACCTGAATGAGGGATATCTCAGTCACCCTTTTCTCACCTGGAAATCTCCGATCAGGCCCTCACTGCAGAAGACTCTGATGGGCTAAATCCATCCCCACAAACAGTACAGTGCGAGCAGCTTCCCCCGATCATTGTTTGAGGCCACCAATTTTCTGTGTTCACTCTACATTACACATGCAAAGGCAAGAACGCTCCGTTTGCCTTTCCACGACAGCATACAACATGAATCCTTGACTTCTAGAGCTTCTCAATCTATCAGTGAAAATGTTGTGAACCTAGCTGGAGTGGTAAGGCGATCTTCAATTTTAGTGGTACCAGCTCCAAACATGCGGACAAACATGTAGACAAGAAATAGTAGATCAGAGGAGAATTTGTACCACTTGGGGTTTTTTTACCCACTTCTGTTCTCTTCAGAGGTAGCTGTTAGTAGTACAAGGAGTAGATAAAATTGGGATATTTTTTTTTTAAATTATGATGAATGAATATTAACTGGTCATGGTGCAGTTAAAATTCTTGAACTGTGGTTCAAATTACAAGATAAACTTGGAATATCTTAAGACTTTTGTCTTCTGTCAATGAGTTGTTGTTTTTTTTTTCCTCAATGCTAACTGAATAGTATGTGAGAATTTTTAGCTTTTAATACCACTTTGAGACCTTCTTTCTATTTATGTAGTACACTGCATTTCAGTTACAGGACTAGTTTGGCCTCTAGTGGAAAGACGTGCTTGTGTTTACAGCAGAATTCTTGTGCTGAGCAAAGAACTACAGAGCAATTTTATACTCAGTTGAAATACATCCCCATTTTCTTCTGCCCTGTGGCAATTCAGACACCAAAGGTTCAAAATGCTTTAATTTTGCTCATCTGAGGACTCCTCTGACTTTTCCTCTGCAAAAATAGAAAGAAACCACAAAAAAATGAAAGGGAAGAGGTTTACCCTGAGTAGAGGCAGAGAGTTGTGTACTAGACAGTTAAGTGCAAGAAATTACTCTTAACTGGAAAAAAAAGATATTTACATATAAAAAAGGGAGATAATCTTTATTTTAATTGGGAATGGCCAGACTTCCTCACAGAGAAAATACAGAGAAATTCAAGCCAAAAACTTGTCTGGAAGCCATGGAGGATTATGAAGGGGACATCAGCTACGAGGATTAATGTTCTCCAACAATAACATAGGAACAATGTAAGATAAAAGCTGCAACGCGATGCTCACAAAGGTTTTTCTCTGCTGGAAGCTAAGACGTATCCTTTTTCGTGGATGACTTGTCTACTAATGCCTTCCAAATAGATGTGATGTGAAGCAGAAGATACAAGAAAAGCTGGTTACACTGACTTCCAAATAAATTAATAATTAATAGAGAGAAAGTGTTTCCCAGGACAGTGATAACTTTCTGCAAATAGCTTATCAAGAAACCAATACAACATACAGCAATCACCACAACCTAAGGTTTCAAATGAGATGCCAGTATTTCTTCGCAAGGAACGGGTTAGGAGATACATAAAACAGAATTTTTAATCATATCTAAAGACTAGAAATAATTTCATAGCAGCCTTTAGAGCGTGCAGGTCCTTCATGAAGGAATGCAGGGGACGGAGACAAAATTTGATGTGAATTTAAACACTAATATTCACTGCCGTAGTAAATGATATGAAAATAAATAGATAAAACAGTACTGAGGAATTTCACTTAACAGGTTAAACTCCTTATTCCTGTTTTATCTGTTATTTTCTATGTTTCCATATATATCAGTTATTTCCTGCATGTTCACATTAGTATCTAGTTGTATAAATGCAGTAGCAGAAAGCTGTTTTTCACAATGTCAGGTTGCATTTTAAAGCACCATTGCATTTTATTACTCCTTGTTAATACTGGTAACATTCACACTTTGTCTACCTAAATGTAGGTTCAAATTTTTATTTTCAGTCTTCTGAATCATTTATTTTAAGGTAAAACTATAGATGGAAAACCTCAGTATATTATAAAATTCTCAAGCACCTAGAAAGATGGTTACCTCTTCTTTTCTTCCCATATTGGTACTAAGCAAATTTTTGTCACAACATTTAGTCTGTTTAGAAGTCATCTTCCACCCTTACCTCTTTTTCTTTTGTGGCTAACTTTACTGAAATTTCTCAGATTTAATATACCCCTTCAATAGGCTTGATTTTTCAACACGGAGCTAGCTGAAATATTGTTTTTCTGATGTGAGCAGACAGTAGAAATCCACTTGAACAACCTCACCACATCCCTGTACCAAAGAAGCAGAATACCATATGCATTAGTCTATTTTCACCTTCGATAGCAGTGCATTACCTGACTTGCTGGTCATATTGCATGAGGTATATTCATTATCTCTCTTAAACAGAAAACACTGGTGAGCCCTTAGCTTATATTCTTTTTCCCTTTGCACTTTATGAAAGTTTAGCTGTGGTAGGAAGGAATGCAGTCCCTCTGTGAAAACACAAAAGTGAAACAGACATGGAATTTCAATTTAAAGAACACAGAAAAATAAGGAAAGCAGGTAAATAAATGCTTAAAAATTGTGTCAGTGACTTCCCTTTTTTTTCAGTCAGTAAGACTCCATGAATTTGCGTTTTGTTCAGCTTCATGGCTTTAGTGAAGTCCTGAATTTTTAGCACTTGTGCCCTCTCTGCTATATTAACCAAAAGTTGGATGGCACAGGGCATTAAAACCTCATTTGAGAATCAAGATAGATACTCACCAGCTCTTTTAAACATGTGTTTCAAAAGGGCTTAATGTCTCAATCTAAAGCCAAGTAGCCACCTGTAGCACCGTTGCCCCTTTGCAAAACTCTCTGCCATTGCTGTTGGGCGAGTCATCCTCCAAGCAGCATTCTCCTTCCATGCTGGTATGGTCCTGTAGGGCTGGAAACCTGGTATGGCTGAGAACTACCCCCTCCCTGTGAATGTAAATGATCTTTTGAAGAGTGGTATGAAGATGACATCTCTGTGCTCCTCACCACCTGACTGCCTTCCCCTTTACTTCAGAGCCTGCCTGGACACCATGAGACTCTCAGGAATGGATGGACTAAGGGCACCTGTGGCTCATTCAGGTCCATGCATACAATGAGAAGGGGGAGAAAAAGCACTTCGAAAACTAAAGAGTGTGACCTGAACTCTTGAAATTACAGACTCTTTGTTCATTTTTTCTTACTACAAGATAATCGCCATAGATGAATTTTAAACACCCAAAAGAAAACTGTCTTTTAAAAGAGCATCTCCATTTGTATTCTACCATATTGCCTCCCAAATCCATTTGGAATGCTATTTGCTACTATTATTCCATAGTAATTAGTGTGTTATCTAATAAAAACCAGCATGTTATTTGGTGCTCAGATCATATTACTGTTGTGCCTATGTAAGCTAGAGTGCAGATCCTGCCCAAATTTACATTCAAAGATGACAACCTTCTCAGTTCATATGTCAAAGATCATTTTGAATTGGAATAGCTTTTTCCCCAACTATTTTTGGTCAGTCACTGAAGCAGAACAGCAGTCTTTAGTCTTCTAATCCCACTGAGAGGGACCATGAACAAGAGATTCAAGGCCAAAAGTAAATTCAGACAATGGTCATGTCTTTTTAAAAAAAGGCAGAGATACCTGCATATCCTGATATTATCAGATTGCCACATCAAAGAACAGTTTATTCGCTAAATCATGCAAATAATGCAGGAGATGAACAATGAAAGAAGGTGGTAACAATGACACTTTAGAATTTAATTCAGCATTAGCTCTGCAAACACTCCCTAAATCATTGAAATGTAGAGTGTGGTCATTGCCTATGGTCCTTGGTAGTAGTCTGATATTGTTAAAATTACTTGTAACTTTGCTGTTGATTTCTGCTGGACTGAGGCTGAGATGTAACTCCTGTCAGATGAATTCACACATATGAATTTAGTCTGGGGCAACTCATCTCCAAATGATCTCAAGTCTCCCCAAAGATAGTTCTCCCTGCTTTCTTTACGGGAAATCAAATGTTCAGAGCTCTGGAGCTTTAAAATAGCATGTTGGTCCTCTGTAAGCTCTTTGAAATGTGGAAAACTAAACGGCACTGAGCCGCAGTCAGAAAGTTTACCTTTTAGCAGGGTCTTATACTGCAGGGAGCCTTGCCAAAGCCACATTATTCAGCAACACCTTTGCTCTGCTTACTCCTGCTCATTCAAATGCGTATGTCTGACATCTGATTTGGGGGGCTGTAATAAGCTGACTTCACTATTTTCCCTGTTTATTTTACTTTCAATTCTCAGCAATACTGGAGTAAACCATGTCACCAAAGGGAGTTACCCCAGCACTTCCCAAGGGAAGTGCCATAGCAAAATATGACAGAGAGAGAACAGTGAAGACAGGGAAGATGTTACACAAAATCTACAATTTAACAGCAAGGCAAAGCAGTGAGTGAACAATATACACAACTCAGCTTTGTATTGACTCTGGGTCAACCCAATGGAAGCAGCTGAAAGCCTATGCAGAAGCAAAAGCATAGAAGAAACAAGTTAAAAAATGGCTCTTTTTTATACTTAGTAATGTGAGAAATATGTACAATTTTTTTGTTCGTTTGAATGGGATGCCAAATTGTATTCAGCTGACTTGACCAGGAAATGCAAAAGTAGATGGTATTACTCCTAGTGGGAGACAGATACAAATAAACCGAAGTCATCAGCTAGCTGTTTGTTTGCTACGGTTTGTCTGTAGCAGTGAGGCTTGTTTAGCAGTTTTTTTAAAAGCAAACTAGCATCAAGTAAGAAATTAACTGGAGATATTTTTGAGTTTTCTTGTATTTGAAACAGCAGCCACAGTTACATATCCTAATAAAGGAAGGTATTTAGGAAACATTAAATATAGATAAATAGTATTCTACAATGGTGGCAAGTCATTTATAGTTGAAATGCATATAGCTTTCCACATGACAGCTCCAGTAAGGAAATCCATAACCTCAAAAAAATAACTAAATAAAGAATAAGCAAAGTTCATCTGTCAGAATTTTGGAGGAACTATTAGCTGTAAAGAGATACATGGAAGCCACGTGAGGTAAAACATGCAACCACTTTTCTTTAGGAATATTATTCCTAGATCTCTTGTCTCTTTCAGTAATGCTAAACATTAAGCTGGTCTTATTTCACTTTTTTCTCTTTTCTACACTGCTTGAGGAGATGGTTTGGAAAGAATCCAGCAATAAGAGGTTCCTGTTCTGACTGGTGGGATTTTTTCTGCTGCTGTCACAGAGGTTATTCTATTTATTTAATTTGGATGTAGATGTCATTATTGCTTACTCTAAAATGGGCTTTTTTGTGTTTCTGGTTATTCCTCTTTCTTTGCTATTCCTCACATCTTTTTTTTTTTTTTTTTTTTTTTTTTAATGACATGCGTTCT
>VYXH01003194.1:40346-61352 GCA_013397275.1 Burhinus bistriatus
CCGGAGCGGGGGCGGCCTCCTGCGTCCGGCGGAGCGGCGCCGAGCGGTGTCGGGCCCGTGGTCCCGCAGGACAGAGGGTGCCGGAAAGGTGAGGGCTCGGCTGCCCGGCGCGGTGGTGTGGGTGCGGTGGATCGTGTGCCGTACAGAGCCTGGCTTGTCCTTCCCTGGGGAGCGGGGCTGGGAGTAATCGGGACAAGGTGCGCAGCTCTCCTCCTGAGCTTCGTTCTGCGGGACGGCTTGGTACGGGGCAGGGCTCGAGCGCGAAAAGACACTGACACCTGGGAAAGAAAGGTTTGTGGTAGTTTTCTATCTCGAGATAGAAACGTGTTGTACAGCTTTAAGATGTATATAGTGGCTAGTAAGACTCTTATTTCTAGGTGTTGTAGTGTTTTAAGGTGTATATAGTGGCTATTAAGACTCTCAGTTCTGAGGTGAGCACCCTGGGCAGCAATGGTAAGAATTGTCTAGAACATGAATGTGGCAACTGCAAAGCAACCCGTAATTTCTTGGGATGGTTATGAATCACTTTGAGGTAAATGTCCCTGAAAATGGGATGGGTACCTCCTAAGCCTTTGGAGTACTTGCTAGAATGGATTGTAGAAAGTCCTGTCTTAATAACTTGGAAATCATATTGGAAGAAACAAAGATCAGAAATTTTTGCATTAAGCAATACCTGTCGTCCAATAGGAAGTTTCATGGAGCACCAGGTGAGTTTGTAAAATCTTCCTCTTGCAGGACTGAAACTTGTTTTGTTGGGATTTCTTTTAATCCTCAGGTTTTTAGGTGAAAATGCCCCTTGAGAAGAGCAAGTGTTCAGTCGGGGCACTAATTCTCGTGCGGGTTTTGTTTGAGGAATTGGCACAGATTAGCCTCGGTAAGAAATGAGATTTGCTTGCCAAGGAGGTGAATTTGAAAATCGCTTTGGGTGCTCTGTTACCTTACCAAACTATTTTGGATTTTGTTCCTGCTTTTGGATAATTTAAGTACCCTCTGAATCCTCAATATAACATAACTATCAAAATACTGTAATTTTCTTAAAATATATGCTTTTGTTCTTCTGCGAGAGATGCTCTTCATACATTTCTCCATTCTTCAAAGCCAGGATAATTTGCAAGGGTGGATGACGGAACCAACCAGCCTTTCTGCGGGTGCAGAAAAGACACAGAAAAAGGAAAGTGTTGCTGCCATACAGTTGATGCAGCATGAAAAGGAAGTTGGCGTTCCTTCTGATGAACTTTGTTCAGCAAATGCAGCTACTGACCGGAAAGAGCAGTCTACATCAGAAATAAGAAAAGACTGTGTGTACAGAAGTACTGGGAGACCTGAGAAGACAGATATGATTAAATCACTTGTGACAGATCAGGATGCATCTGGAAACTCTGAACTGTATCTACCTGTGTCTAGTAATTGTTCAGCAGTGGAATCATCTGAGGACAGGTGAAGATTTTTTTTTATATATATTAATAGCTTTTCAATAGAAAGGAAGGGGTACTTTCAGTTTGTGAAAGTGAATTTCTTGGCAAAATTTCATATATGTTAGTGTCTTAGTGAAATAGGTTTAAATGTCAAATCTTAAACTTTGAAGGCCACCTTCACCCTTTAGATAAATTGCTTATTTTATAGTTTATTAGTGGTGGTCTTTTCCCATCTAATGGAATAAGTAATGTGACACTAAGCTCTTAAGGGTAGCATGCAGAGAATGGAAAACTAAGAATTGAAGGCAGACACTCTGGTAGCTTGGTTTTAACCTTGTGAACACTTTGTTAGGTGCAGTGCTGACAATCATATAAGGCTTTTTGAAATCCTAGCACTTCAGCTTTGAGTGCGTTTGGTTTTTTTGTAAACCTGCTGTAGGCTGAAGTAAAAATTTGGGGGTGTGATTCAGATTTGTCAGTAGAAGTCTTTATAAGAATATTTGGTATCTGGAGGAAGAAATAAATATGAAGGACAAAAGATATTCCAAACTTCTGAAAACAAAATTAATACACATTAAAAGTGGATTTATGTCATTGAAGAATACATTAATAAAGTAGAAGAAAGTGATTTCTAATTAATCCTCTTTCTGTAGGTAGCCAGTGGACTATTTTGGACAACATCAAAAATCTACAATAAGTGCTGACTTAGTGAAAACATCATTAAAAATAAGTTTTCAAGGATGCTTTTAAAATCTTATTTCATGCTCAAATTACTCTGTAACTTAACCACTATTTAATATGTTAATGTGAGGTTTTTAATATTAACGCTCATTTTAACATTAATACACAGATTCATATAAATATGTATTAACTGTATTTTGTATGTTGGCAAAAGTGTGGTACATAAGGAACTCTATCCTTCTGAATTTTTCAATTAGCTGCTACTTGGCATACTAATTCTATTTGATCTAATATGCCTTTATATGAACTATGAATAGCAAAAAATTTAATCTGACATTAAAAAAAAAAAATCATCCCTTCATGATAAACAGAAGACTTTGAGCATTGTTTTTGTTTCCTATGGTATCTTCAATACTGGGAGTTCTAGTCCTGCAAATCTATTAGTATAAAGCTATTTATATTTTGCCCATAGTCCTTTTCCTGCTTTCCAGCTTAGTTTTGCTTGCTGTCATCTTAATTTGTTGGGGTTTAGGTTTTTTTTGGTGGTGTGGGGGCTTTTTTTTGTTTGTTTTTAAAATGCAAAGCCCAGGATACTCTAAGTAAAATCTGACATCCTGTTTTTTTCCTCAGTATCTTTGGTTCAGCAGAATCTGATTTACTAGTTCAACAATTTAAGTGTTTACACACAACACTATGCACTATTTTTTTTTTCTTTTGTACATGCATGTTTTCATTTAATTATTCTTTTCCATCTGTTATTTTATTTTCAGTCTATTGTTAGATATTAATGTGAAGATTAGGGAAAGGCTTTAGTTTCCACATTCTTGTTTCCACAGATTTACTTAACAGTTGCTATGCTAGAACAATGTTAAGATGCACTTTCAACTCTAAAATGAGAGTGCCTATGCAGAGAGACTGCACCTCTTAGCTACCTTGATTTCAAAACAATTCAGTTAAATTGCAGTACTTTGTTTATGCTGAATGTTAATCTGTCAGGTTCTGAGTCTATGGGTTCTATTTTGTCAACTCCCAGAAAGAAGGTGGGGTAATATCCACAGAAGGAACATGATGCTGCTTACTCTACACCAAACTTCTTTTTGAGTGACCTTGCTAGTTTACTAAGTTGAGCAGTTTTTCCCTTTGTACATTACAACCTAAATGTATTTGAGGAGGTATCCCGAAGTAATACTCCCCCCACCACCACCTCCCATGGGATCCCTTGTGGAAGCAGGTTTGTTCATGCTCAGCCAGGGAGGTTCTTGCTTTATATTTTAAATCTTTAGCTTTTAGATAAGCTAGGCTAGAGATCGCTGCTGTCAGACACCAAGTTGTTTGGGTTTTTTCATAGCATTTTCAAGGTTATTAAGTATTCTTGAAATTCTTCACAACCCTTAATGGATCTTAATCTTGGCTGAAAAATAAGATTATGCATGGAAATTAGGGTTTGTCCAGTGCACACTGTAACAAGGATTTGGACTTGGCATAAGTATTTGTGTGCTTTTTCTTCTCAGCGGGTAGTACTCTTTTTATGGAGTACTGTGTTTAATATCTACTGCATCTGTTGTTTCTCTTATTAATTAATGATTATGTAGTATTGTTATGAATCATATTTCAAGCAGCTACTTGAGGACCCAGGAAACCTAGTTTGAAAGTTAAAGGTTTGAAACTTGAGTAAAAACTAAACTGTAGTTTCATATGACTGCACAGTAGATTACAGTGTTCTGGTATTAGGTATTAGCTATATTTGTCTTGAGTACTACACGTTTTTTTGTTCTCAAGGGAAGTACATGCAAATAGGCTAGAAATGTTAGCTTTTTAAAGTAAGCTGGTTTGGATCTAAAGAAGAAGAAAGCGCCATAATTTATCAGTGTATTTTTTCAAGTTTAATGAGAGTAATCCAATTACCAGCTGGCTACATTAAACCCATTCTTGCAGCCTTCGCAATGTCTTGTCCGCTCTTAGTAGTGTAAGATAGGGCAGGGTCATTGCCTTAATTTCTTCCTGGTCTTTTGCAAGCACACTGTGGTTTGAGGTTTCTTGAGTAGTAGATTAGAAGTAACTAATAGTAGTGGGCAATGAATAATACTTACAGGTTTTTTCTGCCCATGTACTTTCTTCAAAATACAAACTTTCAATATAACCTTCTTTTAGCAATAAGTCTAAATGATTTACTAATATTTTCGGTGGTATATGGTTTTTTGATGTATTTTAGCTGTGAAACTGGGATGTTCTTAAAGTTAATTTGCTAGATGTAATTATAAGACAAATGCTGCTCAGAATCACATTTAAAGGAATGTGCAATTTATTGTCTGTTTTTTGAACACTGTATGGACCTCCATTCTCAACAGTAATGTTCACACCCTAGCTTCGAGATCTATTCTTGATAATGCTAGGCTATGCATAGAAACAACATCCTTTCAGGCTATCATTTCCTTTCTCATGGTCATAATGTGCCTTCGGAAAGTCAGTGTATAGGCTCAGATGGACACATTTGACTCTTAAGACAGTGTCCCTTGGCCAAAAAGCCCATATTATTCGAGGAAGAAATGTTTGTCTGGATTTCAGTTAGCCTGTAGGCTGAAGTTTGGATCATGCTTAGAATCTTGTTTTCTTTGAGTTCATAGCTGGCTACTCTTCATCATGGTATTCTGTCACATATTCTGCTCATTACTAGGCAGGTTGCTCAGCCCCAGTGCAGCATAGATACAAAGCTCCAGTGAGTAATGCATTCTTAGTTGCATGCATAGGTTGTAGTATTCGTATATTCAGCAGGTAGGCATTTTGGCTTGTATCTTTTGCGAATTTATCCTGTAAAACTTACAAATACAAAGGGACTTCAGTATTCTGTAGTCTCCATACAACCAGCAGAAGACAAATTCAGGCAGTGATTCATTACCAACGTAGGTATCATAAATAAGGGAGGGGAACAGTTGAGAGGTTTTTTTAATTTTGTTTTGATAACTCACATTTTTTTATGAAAATGTGAAGATGGAAAGCAAATAGAGTTGAGCTTATAATTGAAGAAAGACTTAAGTACTTGCCTGTAGTTGTAACCAGGGGAAAAGGTAAATGACTGTAAAACTTGTGCTGTTACATGAAGTATGTGTTCATTTTTATTGCAGTGAGGAGGACATGTATCGTGACGCAGAAGAAATAGAGAGAGAGAAAATATTACTTTGTGAGACAAGCTCTTCAGGTACATTCGAGCTTTCTGTGGTGTTTCAAATACTATAATTCAAATTTCACATATTATAATTCATCACACTAATTCATTACAAGTCATCGCTAATTTGTGATGATTTTACACCCTCATTTCCAAGGATTTTTGTGCACAGATGTCTGTGTGCAATAGAAGTTACTTATCATGGCTGATTACATTGTACAGTTCAATTCACGAAAAGATCAATTTTATGTAAAACTAGTTGCTTTTAGTATATTTTTTCCATGATTGTATAGTTACTTTACAAGAGAATGTGAATCCTTTGGAAAGCAGTTGTATAGCCTATGTTGTGAGTGTACTTGAAAATTACTGCTTAATAGTCATTACAGCAGCATCTGTTGCTGCAATCCCTTGATAACCTTAGTGCTGTTTTGGAATAAAGGCTGTTGGGATTAGAGGAGAAAACTGTATTTCTTCTTTCTACCATTTTTTCTGGTTTATTCAGAAAGATCTATTATCTTTCTCCCTTATAGTCTGGCTGTAAGGATTAATATTTTGCAGAAGAGAGGAGCAGAATGTTCTCTATTTTGTTGGACTACATCATTATTTTTGTTCACTTGTAATTTTGAGAGCAAGCTGGGTTTTTTCTCCTCTGATACTAATAATTACTTAGTAGCTATAGGTTGTGGTGCCAGTCTCGTTTTGGCACAATGTTATTTTAAAGTGATACAACGTATTTAGAAATTTAAGCTTTTTCTATGTTGTTCACAGTTCTCAGTATAATGTTACATGTTCTGTTTTGACAGAATATAAACTAAGTGTTGCACCTGAAATGGACATCATGGAGTACTGCAGAAAAGAATGGAGAGGAAATACACCAGTAGCAAAAAGGATGAGAAAGGTATGGGTTCTCTTTTTGTTGAATATTGTTGGGCTTTTTGGTTTCATTTGTATGTTTAGTAGGTGACTTCCTATGGGAACAGTCCTTAAAACAGGAACCACAGTAGCAGTGTTTTCCGGTGTCTGCTCTTAGAAGTGGCTGACAACTGGAAGATGGTTTTGTTTGTACTCATACAAAATGTGTGTTTTAGTAAGGCTACTTGTTGATAGTTTAGGGGTTTGATTAATACTGTTCTTCATTACTGTTCTCAATTGAAGTTTTAAATTTGGTTTATTACCATAAAATGGTAATTTTGTGGACTGTTGAAATGGCAGAGCAGATAACAAAACATTTTGGCAGAAGGCAAATAACTGAAGTTGATGAATTGCATGATTTTTAAGATGGGGAGCTTTAATGAATAGGCTCAGTTTTTCTTGTTTTTTTCCTGAATTCTTATTTTTTGTAGGTTTTGAACTAGTTTTCTTATATTAATCTTGAGCTAGAATGGTAGAAAATAAAGCATAACGTTGGTTGGGGTTTTTTTGTTTTGTTTGGTCAACACAATTTGAAAATCTGGTGGTATGTATGAGTAAACCTAAACAATACTTTCCATAAATCAAAAGATCCATGTGTCACCTTCAAGAGATTAGTATCAGAAATACAGATGCACAGGGCATCGGCTCTTGCTAGGTTAGCTGAAGAGACATGCTGAGCTTCAGAAGTTACATTTCAATGTTGCTGCTTCTGCTAAAAGTGTATGTATGGGAACAGCAGGGAGGGGACAAACATGCTGAGGCATGTGTCAAGATATTTCAGTGTAAACACAAATTTTCCCTCAGGCAAAAACAAACTCCATGTGACAGGTATTGGGTAAATGGAATAAACTATTGCTGAAACTTCTTGTAAGCATGATATATTTTTTAGGTTTATAGTCTTGTGTGTGTATGTTTGTATGTTTGGATTATTTTTTTTTTGAAACTTAAGTAGACCAGCTACCCACATTACAATAATGTTTCTGCACTGTCATCAAATAAATGCCACAACCAATTATCTGCTTAGATTTCTTTGGTTTCTTGTTTGTTATTCAGCACAACTAAGGAAACTTTTTTCAAAGCATAATTTGTGACAAAAGCATTTGAACTTCCAAAATAAGTAGCGGATTAAACTTTTTTTAATAACATTAGCATTTGGATGCTAATGTTCCAATATCCTTTATAATACCAGTGCATGACCTTAAAATGTTTTATTAATGCTTTCATGTTATTCAGATTTTATGTGTTTTCTAGGGATATGAGGCAGTTGCTCGGAAGTTTGCATCTATAAGGAGAGTACGAGGTGATAACTATTGTGCTCTCAGAGCAACCCTTTTCCAGGCGCTAAGCCAAGCTACCCAGTTACCAAACTGGCTGCAGAGTGAGGATTTTACTATGGTACGTGTCAAACTCTTCTGACAGTAAAGGAATGTTGGTTCTAATCTATTTGATAATTTTGTGATCTCATTTCTCTGTTATGCTCACTTCTTAATATCCCTTGAATTGAGAAGTGGTAGTATTCAGTTTTGTTGTACGTTTACAGTGGTTCTTTTAACTTGGAATTGAGTCCAGGTCCCCTTAGTTTCCAGTTTATAATGTATAAATGTTACTGTAGTGCTGACTGTAATGTAACTTCTCTATCTTCATCTTGCCCTCTTGGTTTCTTCTTACTACATGTAATACGGCAATAAGAGGTTTCCCACAAGACAGCTGGTAATAACAAAAAATATAAACAACTTAATCTAAGCACATTTGGGGGGGGGGAACCAACCCAAAACAAAACAACCAAAAAAAACCACGAAAAACCAACCCCCAAAAAACAACCCAGCTTTTCAAAATTATCATATATATTATGTGCCATATATGGTTTCTTTAGAAAGTAGATTAAGAAATTGAGTGCTGCAGACTTTTCCATATGTATTACCCATATCTTAAATGTTACTTAAAATAAGTGTAAGAGCAACTCCAACCTGACATGAAGGAGAGTTCTTACGGAGCACTAATGGGTAAGCAAAGCAAGATGTCTTGCGAAGAGCTGAAGAATAATATTCCAGAAATTGTCTTGCATCAATAAAGTCCATTTGGTGATATCCGTGAATATGGAAGAAACATGTAAGAAGCTGTCTATACAAAAGCAGCTCACTTCAGGGGAGTGAGGTTCCATTTCTCCAGGTTGCTACTGGAAATAAAAATGGTGAATGTCTGATGCAGACTCTGTGTGTAGGCTAGCACTCCAGGTAGACTCACACTGCTTTTATTAGCTTTCTGTGTAACTTTAGAGACCATCTTAAAATTTCGTATTGTAGTCACTTATCATTGTTAAGTAAACGTCTGCTAGTATGTTTTTATGATTGCTGATAAAAATATTTCTATGAAGTGTTTCTTACTGCAGCAGTACATTGTAAAAAGATTTCCTTTTTATAAGAAAAATTCTCCTAGCTGACAACCATCTCCACATTATCAAACTATAGAAGATAGTTTCGCAGTGCTCACTTAAAAGAACATGTAGACTATTTAAAATGGTGTACTTTACAGTTTTTAATGATGTTCACCTGTTTTTCTTCCTACTGATTTATAGAGGAAAATGTCATATGGTAATTAACCTTTTTTTGAAAAAGGTGTACAATTATAAAAAGAACTCATCGAAATGATAAACTGTTAATGCATCAAAGCAGAGAGCATGTAAGAGAAACGTGCATGGTGACAGCTAGCAGTACAACTTTGTTAAAAGTTGGGGGTTTTTTGTTTGTTTGTTTTAAATTTAAAATGGTGTTTAGATGCCTGTTTCTAGTTGTAGAAGTTACTGGCATATAATCTTTGCTTATTTACTTCTATATATCCAATTAGCATAGGATGCCAGGCTGGGTTGGGGGATGGTGTGTGTATATCTGAGAAATACTTGGTTGCTTATTACTAATTTGGAGTCCTGATAAAATGAAAACTAGCTGATGGCATATGTACTACTCTAGCCAAATATTTAGTTCCTTGTGAGACACTAGTTGCTCTTCCAGTTCTAGTGGGAAAATGAGTTAATAAATGAGGGTAAAAAACTGGACATGCAACTACCTGGGTGTCCTCCAAGAGAAGAGTAAAAACTCTTCACTTTAGCAAGTGTAGCATGTGAACAGTACAAGAAGCAGTTCTGAGGCTAAAGTATGATCTGATGGATCGGCTAATCCCCAGATTGTTTTCTTCTTTATCAGAAAACCAGTCCCATAGTGTTTTAATTATGTACCCTGAAAAGAAAACCAGCTTGTGTGCTCTGGACTAAGTACTTTGCAATCCACCAAGACTTCTGGATTATCTGGTGAATGTCATTGCATCTTTAACCTTCTCTTCTCTTGGTTCAGGGACACTTTCAACCACAGTCACTGTCATCTGGTGCTGGAGGGTTTTTTTTAATTAAAAAAAAAAAGACAAGAAAAGCCATGAGTAACTTAGTGATTAATTTTTCCAGTGCTTACGCATTGGTTAGATCTGGAAATAGTTATGTACCAGTATTCTGACAGACCAGCAAGTATTATAAAGAGCAAGTTATGTTCGGTTATGGTCATCTTAGTACGACATCTGTTCAGAAGAACATATGAGGGATCATTTTAAGATGTAAAATCTTGGGGGGATGGGGAAATCAGTAAAATAATAATGTACAAGTTGGTGGCTTTTCCTTTCAAGATTTTTGACTTAATCTGCCTTCTCTCAACTTCCAGCTTCCTGAAAATTTGCTGAGCAAATATGACTGGATCAAGCAGTGGCAGCTAAAACAGAAACTGGGCAGGAAGATGGGAGAAATAAGTGAGGAAATTAAAGAATATTTAATACTTCTAAGGAAAAAGGTTGGAAAAGTATTTGTTTATTCTTGGTCACTTGCAAATAATAAAAATGACATTTTTTGAATGTGGTGAATTTAGCATAAGGATACTTTCACTAATGAAAGAAGTCGCTTTTCTGTATGTACACTGAAAAAAAAAAATCAAGAATCAAATCTGTGGGGGTTTTCTGGTCTTCCACTGTTTACGTTAGCCTGATACTGGAATTAATTTGTAAGCTCTGCAGAAAACTTAGTTAGACAGGTTTCAATGACGAAATTAATGTAACAAAGTAACATTTTGCCTCTGTTATTTCTTGTATTCATTTGAAGGAATGATGTATGCTATGGATAAATGCTGTTGCTACCTTGAACAGGTCATGGAAATTAAAAAAAACACCAACAGAATAATGCTGAAGTAATTTCAAAGGAGTAGTTTTTGTTCTATGTTTATACGTTTTTATTCTAGGTTAACATAATAGGAAAATGGTTATATCCCTTTGGTATTTGTAGTATATTACCTAGGCCCATCTTTCCACCCCTTGAAGCTCTGGAACCTGTTTAAAAACTCTTCAGTTTTTCCTGTCTTACTGTGTATGCGTATTCTCTTTCTTTGAAGGCTTTTAAGTATTTTTTAAAGGCTGCATTCAAGCAGTTTCTGAGGATGGGAATGAAGTGTGCATTCTCAGTAACTGAAATGTAAAGAGTATGAAGGATGTCAGATTTATGATACAGGGAACAGGTCTTATTGCTTATTGTCCTGTGACAATATTTGTTTTGCCACCTTGCAGCAATTTCCAACATCCACTTCTTTTGCTTTGCTTAAGGACTAATTTAAGCAAAATCAGACTAACTGAATTTGATCTTGATAGGACTACAGCTGCATAAGTATTCTCGAGTGTTTTTAAAAGAGGCGCAAAGCCCTCCATAAATTAAATTGAGTCCTTATGCTGTGCATCTGACAATTCACAAATGGCTTTTTGCAGGTCTTGTGCAGTGATGGCTATTGATACATGTTGTGTGTGTGTTATTTCTTTTTTATAGTGGAAGAATATAAGTGAAATCAAGGGTCCTATTGAGAAACAAGAAGCTTGTGATAAATTGTTTAAAAATGAAGAGGAGGAGTATAGTCTGTATGAAGCACTGAAGTTTTTGATGCTTAACACTGCCATCGAATTGTACAATGATGATAAAAATGGAAGGAGAGTTCCTGTCTTCTCGTGGTTACTATTTGCACGGGATACATCTAGCAACCCTTGTCAGTTAATGCATAATCACTTGAATCATATTGGTCACAGTGGAGGCCTTGAACAAGTAAGGGGGGATTGTTTTTACAGTGTTATTTTCCTGTTTTGAAGGTTTTTGTTTCGAGTGGTTTAGGAAATCATTCTGCATTTGTCTGATCATAATAGAACTGCATGCCTGTAGTAAGGGTCTTTAAAGGCCTTCCTTTTAAACGTTGATTTTTTTTTTTATTTTTTTTTTTGTGGCAGCTGACACTTAGGTAGCATCATTCTTTGGAAGTATGGTATTCTTTCAATAGAAACATTTGTATTAGTCTCTTAATCCTTAGCTTTTATCATGATATTTTTTAAAAAGTTAATACTGAAATTATGAAGAGAAGATCATGTGTAGTACATACACTGGTTGAATTCTGATAACCTAATGGCAGTTACTGCCTTGTATGTTGCAGAAATTATATGCATATCACAAGCCCCAAAAGAAAATGTAGTGGTTAGTGAGATGAACAGTCTGAAAGATTTTGGAACATCCATTTTAAAAAATCCTATTGAATATGTTACAAGCATGGTACTGCAGTTAAATTCACTACTTGATTATAGACACTAGAGACATGGAAGTATTTGTGTTTTGTTTGTGTTTATTAGCTTAAAAATCCAGCGACTAATATAGATGAGACAGGTTGCTGGTACTGTTAAATTAGCTGATTACTTGGTGACTTTTTTGCTGCCTGGTTTAGTCAACAAGTAATGTTCCATATTTTTGTGCTGACTAGATTTATTTGTTTTGGTGCTATTCTTTGTAAATTGTTATTTAGAACAGGATTTGCTTGCCACTCTAGTAGACAAGATAGAAGACTTCCCAGCTTCTTTCTTTGGATTCCTTCTGACATCAGCAGGTTTTGTAAAGGCTTTCAGTCTGCTTTTTATTTGGCTTGAGAGTTCAGACTACCCTCTAAGAGAGAAAGGATCAGTGCCTGCAACCCATTCTTGACTTAGTGACTTCATGGGATGAATACTGATACAAGAAAACGTATTTCCTGCCTGTTCGTAGCAGCAGAGAAGTGGAATTCTCTGTATAAAGTAGCTTTTCTTTAGGACTGTTATCCTGCTATACCATTGTTGGGTCTGAAGAGCTCCATGTTAAAGGCATGTTATCATAGAGGTATTTGTGCAGCAAGTTAAGAATGACTTGAATGATTGAGATGCTGAATGAGAGATGCTCACGTATATGCATTCTTATTTACTTCATGTTTTTTCTTTGAAAAATTATATCTGATAGGTATTAGTCTAGTATTTTTACAAGAAATATCTTGTAAAAGGTATGTTTAATTTTACATATCATATTTCTGCTTTTTTCCAATGTAGGTGGAAATGTTTCTCCTTGCTTATGCTCTGCAGTATACCATCCAAGTGTATCGATTGTATAAACATAGTACTGATGAATTCATCACACTTTATCCCAATGACCCAGAGGAGGACTGGCCTGTGGTGACTCTCATAACTGAAGATGACAGACATTATAATATTCCAGTTGGAATGTGCCAAGAGACTATGCTGTAAACAAGTGAATTTTTGGCAGACAAACCTGTGCTGCTTACTGAGGTTTCCAGTGCTGTTTTGGAACAGAATAATGATGAAATCTGCGTTATTAAATCTACTGCAACTTGAAATCCATGTTTTAGAAGTTTACATCTGAACTAAAGTATCAAATAGGTACTAACTTAAAGAGTAAGAAATTTTGCACATATGGCTCTTGTTGACCGTAAAAAAAAAAACAAAAAAAAAACACCAAAAAAACAACAACAAAAAAACCCAAAACCAAAAAAACCCCAACCAAACCAATAGAAAAAAAAAACAAAACAACAAAAACTTCTGCAATCCTTTTTTTGAAGGCCTTACTTCAATAGCAATGCAAAAACTATAGATCTGCTTCTTCTAAGAAGATAGGTGAGGCTCTGTAGTAAGGCATGAGCTGACCTTCTGCTCCCTGAAATAATGAGATAATGATGAATTGAAATTTCTGGAAAAGCAAACTGGCAGTGTCCTGACTGATATTTGTATTGCTGCTTAGAGGCAATTTGTACAAATTTTGGGTCTCAGGAAGCAGTATAATTCTTTTGCAGTTGGAATTTAATGCCTGCCATGTTTTATGCTATAAGAGAGATTTTATTTAAAGTTTTCTAATGCTTTGGGGTTTTTTCCAACATTAATGTCTCTTATTTAGAAGCCAGTCGTCTGTTACGCTGAAAATAAAGAGCTCTTCCCCTTTTAACCTATTGGGAGGATCATGGCAAAGAGATTTGATAGGGAGTATAGAAGTTGTTTTGAATTTGTGACCTACTAACAATCTACACAGAAGTCCCTCTTCAGTTGTAGTAGCTGGTATGAGATAACCATGTTCCCACTAACTTCCATATCTGTTCATATTACTGTTCCTGTAATGTTAATCCTCACTGGCAGCTGCTGTGGAGAATATCAGGATTTTAATTTGTCCAGGGAGTGCAGTAGGTGGAAGTAAACTTGCGGTGCAACTTCTCCACTCGTGGGAGGTTCTGTTTCTGCTTAGGATTATTCATTATGCTTTAAATTGAAGGAATCCAGAATATATCAGATGCTGCGAGTGCTGACATACCTTAAAAAATAAGTTGTTAATAAAGGCTTTACCTTTAGCTTAAAGCAGAAGTATGCCCTACAGATGATTCTTGGAACAAGAGGGTGAATGTTGATTAAGATGAAATGCTGGTCATGCACAGATTACTTGGCTTCTCTTGGAAGGCCTTCTTATATATAAGGGATAAGATTATAAAAAGTACTTCTCTTTCAAATATTGTGGAGGAAATGACATGCAAAACTTCCAATTCTGTTTTGTTCTACTTAAAAATTAGCTTGTTAACTTGTATTGCGAAAGGAAATTACACAATGAGAATGTGTATTCACCATGTTCTAAAATGTGTTTTAGACACATCTTAATGAGGTCTATTGTGTCCTCAGTGTTACATTTATCATGTTGTCTTTGCCTTTTAAAACAACTAGTTTGATCTGTTACTGAAAACTTCTGGGAGCTACAAGGGAATAAAACCAAACCAATTCATCTGGCAGTATTTTTTTTTCTTGTTTTATGCCCTGTTTTCTCCCTAGCTTTATATTTTTGAGTTTTTAATTTTGAAATCCTTGTTAGAGTTAGTTATTTCTTGAAGGCTGCAAAGCGTGGTAATGTATGTAAAACAGGTAATTATCAGTTTGCTGCTTCCACATGGACAGCAAAAAAATTTCCCTGAATTACTGTTATCCAAGTAATGCTGAAGAGGAAAGAAAAATAAATTAACTTTTGCAATTCACTGAACTCTGATAGAAAATTTGTAGTTATGATTTAAATAAATGAACATATTTAAATATTGATGTCTTCTAATTGTGATATATTCTTGAGATTAAAACTTAACACCTTTTTGAAAAAGATGTCTTTGTCATACAACAAAAGCCTCTAAAGCAGAGGTTTTTTAAGGGCTGAGTTTGCAGCCATTAGCTATGTAAAAAAATTCACATAATTGGCTTGTATGTTGAACTGACAAGTGCACGACTGAGCACAAGGTACGTGTACAGCTTAAGTCACGTACTGTTCCTGCAGAAGTTGAGTAACAAACAGTAGAAAAACTGATGTTGCCTTGTGTTTTCCATCTGTATTTTGGAGATAAGCAATGAATGTGTACTGTGGTGTGAAGTATGTTGATTTAACTTAAATTTTAAATGTAAACTGACAGCTGACAGTTTTTCACTTAGACTTATACAATGGATAAATGCTACTTTTCTGTTGAGTCCCCTCCCCGTATTCTACTGAATAAACTGAAAGTCAATAAAATAAATGAAATGGAAGTGAGGGGTGGAAAAGGAAGAGGAATAGAGGTCAAATCAGTTCTGCCCTCTGCCCTAGCTTCCATGGATCTTATGTGAATAAATGTGTAATTGCTGCTGTCCTTCAAGATGAATGTACTAAAGGAAGCAGATGCTTTACTCAACACCTGGCATACTTTGTTAGGCGCAGCCCAGATTTTTAATACTGTAATATGTGAACTCCTAGGAGTTATTAAGGGTGAAGAAAGTTCACTCTGGCTGTTGTAGTTAGTGTGCTTTTTTGTGCAAGAAATACTTCATTCACTTCAGGCCCATCTTTGATCCCTACTTTAACATTATTATGCCCAACTTCTGCCCTTTATGCTTTTTGGAGGAGATGCGTGTTCTTTGTGTTCTTCAGAACCATGTTAGCATACTTTCAGGTGTTAAATGGAAACAAACTGCTTTATATCTTAGTGCTTTGACTTGGGCTATCTGATTGCTTTTTAAAAAGCATTTAAGTATGTATTTTTTTGCTAAATGCAGTTGAGGTCTACGCAAAGCTTTTATTTTGCTTTTCTTTGGTCTCCTAGTAAGAACAATGTTACAAAGTTAACAGATACTTATCCTCTAGCTTCCGTTCTGTTGGTGGAATTGTACAGCAGAAGTTCTTTGTGTGAAGGAAAACGGAGGTTCAGGGAGGAGGGGGAGAAAATGGCATTGTACCACATGGGAATGGCTGGCTGTGGGTAGAGAGATGTGCTGAGCTGGAGCTGCAGCAGGCCAGGTGGCAGAGCTTAGTCTGGGTATGGCTCTGAGAGTCTTGTGCTGGAATCCGCCTGATGGTGTCCTGTGGGAGCTCAGCCCAGAACCGGGCTGCCCCAGGGAGGTGCACGTGTATTTGGTTCAGGATTGTAACTTTATTCAGATAGCTGAGTCAAAGCTTGACCAAATCTTGCCCAAATTTTTTTGTGTGTGACAGTGACAGCCCTGTCATCAAAAACTAGTGAAGGAGGGTGAAGAGCAAGGTGGGAACTTGTATCTCACCAGAATGGTGGACATGGTCACAGATCCCATTTTAGACATTAAAGGAAGTGGGGAGAGGGAGCTCCTGCACTGTGTATCAAGTACAGGGCTCGATTCGTGGTCTCATGTCTCTAATATTTAATAGTGTCCATTGTGCAGCCCCTGCATCTTGGTGTCTTCTGGACATAATTGCCATTTATTCCCCCAGTATGCTAGCTGGCAGGGTAGGACTGAGAATGTTTGAAGATGGCCAAATGTACTTTATGAGTGCTCCCTTTTTTGGTAATGCTGGAAGATGACAGGCGGCACGTTCTAGAAGCTTGCTGCTAGATGAATAATTGTGCTATGACATCGACTAATGTGCTTTAAGCCAGAGAGGTTAAAAAAATATTCCCATTTATAAATTTCTTGAGGAGGAGAACCTCAACCTCTGAGAAATGGAAAGGAAATGTTATTAATTTTACAGATTTAAAAGTGAAATAGGGAAGACTTAGCATGGTAGAGGCCTCTCAAGAAAGGTGGCTCTCTAGTCCCTTTTCCCCAGCACACTCATTTTCTGCATGAGTGCTGATGAGTTGCTCTTATTTCTGTCCACGACTTCTATTCAAGTCAGTGGGATGCCAAAAAAACACCCTGAGATTTACTGAGTCATGGCAGAACTAATCAGTACTGACTAAAAATTGTTTTATCAGGGCTGCTGGGTGAGTACTGTGGCATGCGGAGGAAGCAGCGGCACATTGAATGTGATCACCAGCTGCCTCTTCCAGAGGATTGTTTCCCCAGTTTGCCTCTTTTTGGAATGGTGGGGTTTGGGGTTGTTTTGTTAGACATCTGCCCACCACGTCTTTGATGTGATATATTTCCTTTGGGCTATTGCAGCAGACAGCTGCTGCAGGGACCGTAGGAGGTAGCCTCTGCATGTGCTTTTGGGCATCAAGCTTTCAGTCTGACAATCAAAACCAGTCAGTCCAACGATTTTTTTTTTTTTCTCCTGAAAAAGAAAAAAAAGATGCCTCACTTCATACAAACAATGTTGTTATGTAGGCTGAATGTGGAAGATACAATTACTTCCCCCCACCCCTGCCCTGTCCTTACCCATCTTTTATTTAAAAAAGAAAAAAAAAAAAACTGCTCTAATAATCACAAAACTAGTATTGTCGTTCTCCAACAGTCTTGTGTTTCACAGAACATTGACTGGAAATACTCACTTTATAGGCTACCGCCGACCCCCGGGATGTGCTCTTGATGTTTAGGTGGCTTTGCAGAGGACCTGATCCTCACCGGGGGTGGTGGGGGGAGTGTTTTTGCCGGCAGGTGTCACTGCAGGCCCGGGGGAGCACGGAGGGACAACTGCTGGTGGCACTTGGAGGCCTTCCTTCCCAAGTCACAGCCAGGGGGTCTGCCGACTTGTCACTTCACCTTGCTACTCCAGCAAACGCAACACGCGTTTACGATACATAAATACCCATCATACCTAGTAAATATAGTATGACCGAAACGCTTTCTCTTCTGATGTAGTGATCTCAAAAGATCATGGTTTAGCGGCATCAGCTTACCTTTCTAGTCTCATGTGAAGTGATACATTAGTTAAATGTCATAGTGCATAGGTAGATAAAAGACATTTCTGAAGATGTGTGGAACACTGAAATGAAGTGGTAAGAGACTGAGATTTTTTAAATTTCTTTATTTTTTTTTATCTTTTTGAGTATCAAATACTTTGTCTGTTTATATGTTGAGTAAGAGTCTGCTACTAGGGGTTGAAATTTGTAGCAAGCCCTCTCTTTGTTTTCTGAAGTATCTAGTTTTATGTATTCGTCAAAACCTTCAGTTGATATATTGACACATTTGAGTCTTCACAGCCAGACCGATTTCTGTAAGAATTAGAGGTTTAGCTGAGACATGCTGTGTGATTGAGCCGTGTTTCTGGGGTAGCGTACTCTCGTTACACAAACACAAGGCTATGAAGCATCAAGAATAATGTGTGTTGAGAAACGGTGTTGTTGGATCCTCAAATGGTCCTAGAGCAAATCAAATAACTTTAAAAATGTATAAATCTATTAGTTTCCACCCACATCTGCAGGTGTGCAGAGCGTATTTCTTTTTTACTGCCTTTATTACGTAGGGCAAAAAAAATAGTTCCAGCCATAGATGCATTATAAAAATTTGAAGTGCTTAGAAAAACAGAATAAACATGATAACAATCCTCTGTTACTGCCTATACTGTTACTCCTGAATTGCTGAGATGACAAAAATTATTTCTAGCTGAGAGGAATGTATTCAGTGTAAAACATTGCATCCATAGATTAATGGATGCAAATATAACAGGCTGTATCTTTAGCGGTGAAGCACTTGCTGAACTGCTACTGTCTCCATGTTTCTGAATGTTTTCTGCATCATAAGATTTTTTTTTTTTAGCATGAAATGTTACGAGAAATAATAAATTTTAGTGAGCAAGGAGGATGTACAGTCTGCAGGTTTATGGGCCGTGAGAAAACAGCGGCTGTTTCACTCAAACTCTTTCTAGAGCCCCCTTCTTCGAGTGGATTTTTTTTTTTTAAGTATTGTGTAACATTTGGCCTTTGTTTTACAGCAGATCTGGCTGTCTTGCTCGAAGAATGGTTCTGTAGAGCAAGTAACCACTTGCGCGAGAGCCTGCTTCTTGCCACTTCTGCGGCAGGTTTCTCTCTTCTTGCCAAAGTTCATTTTCTATGCCAGGGTGTAACAAACTGCACTGAGAGAGCACTTGCATTTTGGAGGACTGTGTTCCTTTCAGCAAGCTGGCAAGCAGGAGTTAACAGCAGCTTCTGTTCCCTCACCTGAGCTTGTCTGGTGAATTTATGTTATTGAGGGGGGCAGAAGAACCAATAATAAAATTTCTTCTCTGGGGTCATCGTCGAGCTGCTTGGCTAATAGAGTTGAAAAGAAAGAGGGAAGGGATTTTTACAACTAAAACAACAAGAAAACCCCAAAACTTCAGGGAGTTAACAATTTATTTCCCTTGCACCACTTGCATGGTGGCAGGCTGTGCTGTCTCCTGCTGTGTGTCTCAGACCCTCATCTTCCCTCCAGGTCCCCTAAAACAGTCCCCAGAAAACACCCAGCTGGAGCATCACTGGTCTCCTGCACCTCCTGCCGGTATTACCACAGGGGGCTGGCACACGGTGCTTAGGTACTAGCTTTTAGGGTCTAATATTAATGTTACTTTTAGACTATCAAGTGGTTCCGTGGTGTTCATTTACTGATGAGCCCTCTGTAGAGCTGTCTCCTCACTCAGACGTGCTGGGTTTTGTCTCATCAATCCATGCTGCAAAGAAAAACCTCTTTCAATTAACCAAAATAACTGAGGGCCTTTTTAAAGGTAGTAGGTGATTGGAAACATTATCTAAAAAAAAAAAACAAACAAAAAACAAAAAACAACCAAAAAAGTTTAGTTGGAGCAATACTTAGGGCTGTTTAAAGCAAATCTGTGATGGCTTCCACAATCGCCTGGTTTGTAAGACACCCAGACGAAAAGTCCAGGTGTTACTACATCCCCCCTGCCCCCCGTCACCCCACCCCATGGACACTCCATTCCGATGTGTCTGCCTTCCCAGTGAGAAGACGGAAAACAGCAAGAGATCTACACTCGTGGAAAATTCAAAGGGAATAATGGTGTGAAATTTCCTTTGCAGAGCTAAGATAAAAGGTGTAAGAGCCGTGAAGGTGGTCCTGTTGCAGCACCGGGACTATGTTGTCATCAGTGTGGCTTGCCACTGAAACACGTGTTCCTCAAAGAAATGCTGCACTGGATGGTGTGTGATTTAACTACCCGCTCCTGGTAGGCGGGCTCAGCACAGAGCAATCCATTTTGGCTGTAGGTTTGGGAGTGCTGGCTCCAGCTGCTGGGAAAATGCCCCTCTGCTCATGAGAGACGGGAAGCTGCTGCACCTTTTAAGTCACCTAGAGGAAGAAGGCTCACTTTTTCACAGCTACAGAACGGCCTGTGTAGAGACTTAAGTCTTGCTTGACTTTCTTCTGGGTAGTATCTTTCTCAGCAGCCAGTCCTAGGCTTCATTTTCCTCCCTGCAGGCGTCTCTGCCGTGTGGCTGGGACTGGGAGAGCGTTCGCCATGGTCGCCTGACCCCTTGCTCAGGAGTGTTGTTTCAGACAGGCCCAGCCAAAAGATGGCGGCGGTGCTTTTGCTCGCTTTGTGCCGTACCTCTTAGTTTGGGGATTCTTCGCCTGCCTGTGGTAATGAGCCCTTTTCTGTTCCTCTTTCTCCAGCAGCGCATCCGCTATGGGCCTCCAGCGGAGCCGTGTTCTCCCACTCCTTCCTCCCTCCCCGCTTTCGTTATTGATTATTAGGCACAAAAGCAAACGCTGTGCAGCACCGTCTGTGAGAGGGAGGGTTTCTCTCTGTGGTTGAGGACTACGTGTGCCCTTTGGGGAAATAAACGGGATTGTATTTCAGGATACCTCATCAAGGGAAGAACTAATTGTCCTCATTACTGATGGAGGAACAGTCAGAGGAGGGTCTGCTGATGGGAGAGGAGGAGGGAGGGAGAGGAGACCTTCAAGACTGCAAGCAAAGAAGGTGAATTAATAATGCTATTTGCCATCGTACTGCACGTCTTACTTTTTACGTGCTTACAGTCTGACCCTTTCTTGCTTAGGGAGAGAGAAATAAAGTCCGTGTGGTCCCTGAAAGAGAAAGCTTAGTTCGAGAAAGTCAAACTCACTACATGTGACCCTGTTTGCACTTTTTGGCCATGCTCAATCCGCTCAAAACGAAGCAGCGTGGCAGTGATCCTCACGCCTGTTTTCAAACAGGCTCCGGCCTGCCAAGCCATGGGGATGTGGGCTCACTTGCCCCTGCCCTCATGAGCGGGTGCGGAGAACCAGCAGGCACAAAGGCAGTATCTTTTTCTGAGCCCTAGCTAAGCCCTTTTTTTTTTTTTT
>VYXH01003194.1:61631-83736 GCA_013397275.1 Burhinus bistriatus
CCTCCTGCCAGGCCAGCGCTCTGGGCAGGGAGAGCTGGACAAGGTCAGGCCATGGGAAGGCAGCAGCGGGTGCCAGCAGCTAATGAGTGTGCGCCTGTGAGCGGCTAAGGGAGATATCGTTTGCTGATTTAGGTGCCCTAATTATATTCTCGGCCTCGCTCGGCATTCCTGGTCGCTGGCAGGAACGTGACCAGACATGAGCCGATCCTTTCTCCAGCCGTGGGGACAGCAGTCAGCAGCTGGAGAGTGGGAAGGGGGGGCTGGACATGGCGAAGAGCTGTGAGCAGTTCAGGGGTCTCCAAAGGTCCCCTGCACCGCCCCTGTGCCAAGGGCCAGGAGAAACAGAGCTGCTGCTGTTCCCAGCCCTGTCACGGGGACAACGGGGCACACCCTGTGGAGGCCAGAGGACCGCTGACCCTGGCACTGCAGGGGGGATGTGGCCGCAGATGCCGGGGCGATGACAAGGTGGCTGGAGAGCCCCAAGGAGAGGAGACAAGATGTGGAGGGCAGGAATTGAAGGGCTGACAAGGTGCGGGGGACCCTAAGGCAGGCCGGGCTTTAGGGATACAGGATGCTGAAGATCGCAGGCTGCCTAAAATTGAAAATAGAAAACAGTATGTGAGGCGGTCATTTTGTGGGCTGGAGAAGCTGGACTTCTCTCTGAGAGCATGGTCTGGGTCTCTGCTGTGGGCCGGTGTGAGGAGGGCTGAGGCAGCAAGAATCCCAGGGGGTCGGTCGCCCGTGTGCGCAAAGCCCTACCATCGTACCTCTCCAAGACCTTTTTAAAAACAGTGGCTGCTCAACTGTCACATCAGGAGAGACATTTAAGGCTGTGGTCCCATAGTCAGCCTTCTCGCTGGCTCTGGGTGGCTCAGCTTCAGTCATTGGGGAGTACCCAAGGGACACGTTGTTCAAAATCAAAGAGTAAACATTTTTGGTTAAGGAATGTTTTCATAGCTTCATATGAACAGCTTTGGTGGCTTGCCAGATGGATGGATGAAGCATCTTCTCATGGCATTTGAGTTTACCCTGGCCTGATGAGAATAATGCTTTCCTTTTAAGTACTAAGTGTCTATTTAACAGGAATGATAAAAGTTTTAGATTTGGTGTGGAATTTGTACCAACACTACTTGGAGGCTTTGTAGAAATAGAGCGTTGCCTTGCATCATTTTATGGATACCCTTGGATTTCATTAACTTCAAGTTAAGACCTTGCAGTTGGCAGCATCATGCTCATAATTCAAAAGCAATTTGCTTGTTGGATTAATTTCTCACCAGGAGGTATATTTCACTTGTTCCAAATGAGAAGAGCACTTTAGACCATGTCAGATTATCAGAATTAATACAACAGAAGCAATCAGAATCATGAATCATATGCAAACTGTTAGAACTTTACTTAAAGTAATTAGAATATGAAAGCTATTGGACAATATTGGAGCACAGATCCCCCCCAAAGAAAGCATAGATCATTCTTTTTAACAATGCAGAAACATACATCTCTGTTAAATACATAAACAGCACTCAATTTTAATGCAACACATGTTTTTATACTTTTGACCTTAGCAGTCATTTAAAAATGTACAAAGTTTTAATCTTCATTGGTTTCTTTAGAGTTTAAAGAAAACCCATGTTTAAAGCAAAACAAAATGGTCATTAAAAAACCAAACCGGTAGCTTTAGCACACGTACAAATTACAGAAAGCAACATTTATTTTGAGAGAAATCAACTGGAATTCTACAAGTATGACAGAAAATGATGCATGAGGTAACATTTCATTTAAGATCTAGGATCCCTGTACTGTAGCCCCAAACGCTGCTCTGGCTTGACACCTACAGTCCTTGCAAAATTGACTTGTTTAAGTAGTTGAGGATGGCTATTAGGCACACTGCTTTGCATAAAGACAGCTTTATCCCGAAGGAAAGAATCTGACTATGATACTGAAAAATAGTCCGGAAGAAATTAAAAACAAGTGATACCTCTCAGGTGAAATATGCATTTGCCTAGTCCTCAGATTTACCTTCAAGTTACAGAAATGAACTGAAAAAATGGGGCTTTTTCTCTACAGACAGGTGTTAGAGAATTGACCTTAATCCCAATGCAACTGCAGCATGCCCTAAAGGGTGGTCAGCTACTGCTCCTGCCTCTTTCAGTGTTGTAAGCCTGCTGAGAACAGAACAAGACATTGTCCTGCAGAAGACATGGTCTGAGGGTCAGGTGGGGAAAAGACGAGGCCCCCAAGCATTCTTTCCCCTCTTTCCCAAGCCAGAGTCTTCAGAGTTTGTGCTGCCCTTTTTTAGGATGCTGCTTCCAGACGCTACTCCCCGCTCCCAATTTTAAAAGTATTTCCATAAACCTAAAAACAAGTCAATTTTAGAGAACCCAAAGGCACATTTAAAACATGCAAATATGAATTCAGGCTTTTTAGGCATTTCTGTGGTGCTGTTCCCTGTAGTATCCAAGCATCTTTCACCAGCATTAGTGAATTTTATCCTTATAGCACCTCTCTGAGATTGGAGAACTTGCTAGTCTTGTAGTATTACTCTACAAATGGCGCAGTCTGACCTCACATAATGTGGTCAAAGCTATCTTGAACCTTTGTTCAGAAATTGTGTCTCCTTCGAGAGACTTTCCGGGGGTTACCTCTACACAACTGGGTTCTCCTCCATGATGATTTCCTGCTGTGAAGACAAAATAGTCCTCATCTTCTGCTCTGCCCTTTCGGTTTTGCTCAACCTTTGTGGCTTCTTTCTAGCGTGACCCTGTGGCTGGCCCTGCTCAACTATGCAAAGATGGAGCGAGCAGGATGTGTGAAGCTTGTGTCTTTCTCCATTGCAAAAGGCGTGGCAAAGTTTGCTGTCTTTTGTGCTCCTAGCACTATAAAGCTGGGTTTTATCTCGTCACTAGTATCTAGTAACACTGCCCAATAACCTTTAAAGGTCAGTGAACCTTTCACTAAAGATGATAAATTAAGGGGTTACGGCTTGCTCTGCCCACCAGTATGGTCCTTGCAGGGTGACGCAGTGTGGGGTGCTTGCAAAAGACACTTCAGCGCATTCATTTGTGGCCAGCTCTCCCTCTCTCTCCACATACACACGCTCACTCCTCCACACTCACTTGCTCGCGTGTGCTCCTCCTCAGGCATGGCCAGAAGTTTTCTGCCTGCCAGAGATGAAGCAAGGCTTTCTCAAAGCTTGGAAACGCTGCTAGGCTGTGCTGCCCAAGCACCTTTAAACACATTTCACCCATTCCACTGCACAGAGTGGAGTCCTTGGTCTCCAGTTTGGCTTTCTGTGGCCTGTGGTAGTAACATGCTCTGCCAGTGTCGCAGAACAAATCGTACAAGCAGCACAGGGGGCTCCAATACTCCCAACTTCAAGTCCACCAGCAACAGGCAACGTCTATTTTTTTTCTCCTCTTCTGAACAGCCAGCTCCCGCCCAACGGTGGAGTGACAAGCCATCAAGCCACATCTTTCTAAAAGAGCTCTGTGCTTCCTGCCTCAAGCCATCCTCCCTCTCAGCAGACGAGCTCTGAGCTCCTCCAGCCATGCCTGTGTCTCTTACCACAAGCCCTCCATTGGTTCCTGGCTTCAATAAACCAAGGGGGAGGCAGCAACACCGAAAGCTGATCTAAAATAATGGAGCAGTGAGAGCAATGTTCTGAAAAATCAAAACCTGACGTGATCTAAGCTTGATTGCCTTTATGACGGTGGTGGTGGTGGTGGGGTTCTGCACAGTTTAAAAACACAGGTTGAATTTTGTATCTATCTTGTGGGTTCGCTTTTTAAAAACATCCAAGATATTGCAGGTAGATTTTTATTAAACTTAATGTAAGTGAAGTGCACTTTGAACTACGCTATTTAAAGAGTGATTAGATTTATTTTAAAAAGCTTATTGATGGTAGTAAGTATGGGTATGCCATCTACAAAAATGTGTATGTACCTTCAACTTTTTTGGAGGTTTTGATTTTGCAATTTTGTGGTGCTTGCGAACTCTGTGGATAAAATCAGTTTATCTCAGTAACAGTAAACTTATTGCCGGTAGCCTTTCAATTGTTTCATCATTGCTTAGGAAGGATTTTTTGTTTATCGTAACAGGAAACAAAAGTACAGTTACATTAGTGCTGCTTTGGAGAGCAAACTAGAAAGTTGAGAAATACATGCTAGTTTCAGGCTCTGCTGTTTTCTGAATGTGTACATACACTTTACTTTCCACCCAGGCAGCATTCTCACTAAAAGTTAATGCAATTAAAATTATTTTTTCCAGTTCTGCAATTTTTTCTTTGCTTTTCTGTTGTGTTTTTGCTAAATTATGGATAAAGCTGTTGTTCCAGTTTTAAAATACATCATTTCCTAAGAGGGGATTTACATGCTTTCATAGATAGGCCAAACTGGTTTATTACATAAATGTAAGTATTTACTTTGCATTACCTCGATTACAAAGAGGAGCTTTTTTTTTTTTTTTAACGTTGAACAACGCACATGAAGAGAGACGGGAGGAAGCAGGTAATAGATGCAATTGCTTGCTGGTTTCAGGCGGTTTTGCTTAGAGAGTTAATTGAAAAAGTGCAGTACAGTACTCAAATATTTCATCTGCAGATACAATAGCTTATTTTTGCTTTGCCCTCCTTGTGGGCTCCCAGAGGGTGGGAGGGTACTTTACAGCTGGCTCTGCAATATGAGAGTTTTGTCATCAGCAAAAGAATCTGTGCAGCTCAGATTTTTGCTTAGATGAGCCCTAGTAGGCACTGTCTTTCAACCCTGAACTGAAAGCCTAAAAAAGGCAAGCAGCTTCAAGTCCCTGAAGATGAAGGGACCTCTCGAGGTTCCTGATCGAATCAGAGAACAATTTAGGTCAGAAGGGGAGCGCAAGCAGTCATCTTGTCTCGCACACACCCCACCCCCCCGGCTCAAAGCAGGGCCACCTTAGACATTGGATCAGGCTGTTCATGTCCAACTGAACTTTAAACTTAATGGATTGTCCCTCTTAAGCAGGCTGTCCAGTTCATTAAGTTCTACATTTAGTTGTGAAATACACAAAGTCTTGTTTTTCCCAGTGCTTCAAACTATTCTGCGCTGCTCTGGGGATGCTGTGCCAACTTTGCTGGAAAAGTTTGGGTTGTGGTCTTAGGATCATTAGAAAGTCACAAAGTGGCTGGAGTTAAGTAACAAACTTGAATTAATTCTTGTAATTCTTGATTTTAGATAAAGACACCTCCCAATTCCTTCTACTTCTTGACTCGCCTTTTCAGCTTAGCAAATGACAAGTACGAAACAGTCTGTCAAAGAAGAGTTTTGTTGTAAGCTACTTTTTAATCGCGGCATTACTTGACATGCAGTCAGCATGACGATTGCATTTTCCTTCTCAAAATGCCAACAGACAAAATAAGCCTAGTAGGAGCCTTCAGAATAAAATAGGGAAACATCTGAAGAAGATAACAGAAAATAATGATGAGGTAAAACTAATAAATTGATTTGAGCAGTGACAAAGCTTGGTAATACTAAGGAAAACTTTCCCGAAAGAGCACCTAAAAATATACCACAAGTCTTCTGTTTTACTCAAATAGAGTGGATACCTTGATTATGAAATGCTGAGACCGAAGCTCACTCTCTAACCGTACAATTAATTTGCACAAGCCGCCGCCAGAATGCCCTTCTGTGCGAGTACGCGCTCCAAGCCGAGCTTAAAGCTGGGTCTCTCTGCCCCCGTATTTTGTCTTTGGCCTTTTTTCTTCAGAAAGTGCCAATTACCGAGAAGTCTGGCAATGGTTTTGCTGAGGAGTGCATCTATGCACTGACAATGGAACTTGGCTCTCCGAAGCAAATCTAGGGGAGGTGTCCGAGCCGGAGCAGAGAGCCAGGGCTCCCTCTGCGCCCCGCACCCTCCCGCTGCTCTGCAGTGCTGCTGCCGGTCGGGACCACGCTTGGACCGAGTTTGCTGCTAAGCTGACAGTTCTGCCTCATTTCGTCAGGCTGTCAGGCTGCAACTGAATACGGTGTTGTTGCAGGGCATGGAAGAAATTTGGAGCTCCTCTTCCCGCCGGGGGCGCTGCCATGAGCCCCCCACAGCCTGCTCCTCTGCCCCGCAGCCCTTCCCTCCGCAGGAGCTTGCTCCCTTCAAAAAATAATGGTATTCTGCTCTTGAATTCTAGTAAAAAAGCAGACATGAATGAGGGAAGGGAATCCTAACATTTTATCGTTAAGATGGTATTCGGGAAATGCCAATTTGATACCAAAAATGTGATAATTTTGTCTTTTATTTAGGTAATGTTTATGTGACATTTCCCCAAGGCGGTCCTGCCAGTCACTCAGAAACTGCCAGCTATGTAGTGCCTCCTCTTTGCATGCTCTAAAACCTGCATGCTGGTTTATTTCTGCTTGAACACTCTTCTAAGTTGTTTCATACTCCTCCCTTGGATGGCTCCTCCAAAACACTTAAGAGCGGTGTGTCACGGATGCATTGCTCCTCACCCTCCAGTCCCTCTCCAGGGCAGCTGAAAGGGAAACGGTGGCAGCCACAGCTCTGGTGTTTTCTGCTCTCGGTTTCACTCATCTCCAGGCCATGCTGTTGTCTTTAGGCTAGATAAACAATACCCATAAGCTTTTCAACATTTCCCTTTTCTCCCTCATTCCACCTTACTGATCTAAATCATGCTTTAGCTTACCGGTATAAGGTCTGCTGAAAGGGTGTTTTATTTACTCTCTTACGTAGCTTTAAATTGCAATTTTTAAAATGGCTTAGTATTCGTCCCACATTAAGATCATATTTAGGCTTGAATCCTCATTCCAATGAACTATATACATGCTGAACTAAAGATGTCTGCGCAACACTCTCATATACACACCCATACCTATACCTATGCGTGGCTTTCCAATACACTAATGGCTACTGCAGCTGTACTCAGACAACACCCAGCTGCACTCAAACCTGTGCTGATCGTGCCACATCTCAGTGAGAGACAGAGCCCATACTGCCGCCTCTCCATGCCCTGCACCGTCCCGCACGTTGCCGAGCATGCCGGCAGCGGGACCAGGGCTGGGATGCTGGAGCCGCAGGACGCCCCGTCCCTGTTGCCACCTTGCAGCCCAATGCACAGCTATGCCTGGTGACTCCGGGCAGCCGGGCCTGAAAGCATCCTTTCTCCCTTCTTTTTAAGTGTGAGGCGCCATCCCACAAAAGAAGGCGCTCTCGCCTTCAAAAGGTTTCTGTTTGCCTGTCGTGGCCTGCCCTGAATCGGCGGCATTCATCAGCTCGCCCTCCGTCTCGGGCTGCTCCCTCTCTGGCTGCAGATTCGGCAAAACACGGAGCAAGAGCCAGATATAAATCTCTCCGGCTCAAAGGAAAATATTTAGCAGCAAAATGAGTAGAAAACAAAAGACTTCTCTGTTACTCACCCAATCCTCTCACTCAGGGTGGCTCTATCTAACAAGCAGGCAACTGAGGACTCCTGCCTGGAACGGCTGTGTGAGGGGGACGGGGAGCGGGGCTGCCCCACGCCTGGGAACCCGCTGGTGTGCCCAAATGGCCTCAAGCACTGGCTGGGAAACGCTGAGCCTTTTCCATCAGGTCCACTGCTTGGTAAGCATGAGAGGGCTGCTTAGGGTAGTGAGGGGGAAAAACCTCAATGTTTCCTGTTAATTCTGCAAAAAGAAAACTCAAGACAAGTTAACACAATTTTACATACAATTAAAAGCTGAGGAATGTTAGTCCACAGCTTATCGGTGTTCTGCTCTTATTTCCTATTATGTGAGCTGTTATGAAATTTAAGATGCAGGATGCAGATCAACTTTGTTCCTCTTTTTATTGTAACTTCAATTGTATAATTCAGTAATTCTCAAGAAAGTCTGGAAAGTCTCCACGTGAATTCATTGAGTTGACTGTGCTCTGGCTCTCCGAAGCAGAAACTGAACAGGTTTCTCTTGGAAAATATTTTATCACAGAGATAGACAGCAATTTCCTAAGCAATAACACAAGAGAGACAGCTAAGCCATTTCACTAGAAGTCAGGAAAAGTCCTTTTGGGAAGGAAGAGGTGCAGTCCAGTGTGCGCACCAGCATCTGCCTGACAGAGACACTGGAACCAGTAACACTCTGACTGGGACTTCAGCCGAGGAGGATGGCTGCCCGCTCCCAGCCTGTAGCCCATCAGGCTGGCTGCCTCAACAGCCCAGCTGAAATTGCCACTGAGCCGGGGTTGGAGCAGCGAGGTTTCAGAACCAAAGGCTGCAGGGAACAGGGTGCTCCTTGGGCACCCTGCCTGCCCAGGCAGCGAGTACCCGGCCCGACACGAGGGGCTGGTCTGGACTCTCTCACGGCAGAAACGTCAGCGCGTTTTGTTAATCCAGCAGAGCAATGCAAATACGTGACCCGCAGGAAGCAGGCAAGAGATGCGATGCGTGCGCCCTTATGTCACTGCTCGAGTTCTTGCCCAAATCCCACCTCTCCTGCACTCATTGCAAAGTAAAGGACCATAAAGCATTAACCAAACAACTGAAAATTTATCTTTCACAATACTATTAGTTTAGTTCCGTATGATCAATAATTCAGATTTTGATATCTGTTAATCTTCCATCTAAAGCAAAAGCTTCAATGTTTCATTTAATTTGTTCTCAAATTTTTACTTTTTGGTGCAATTGTTACCTTGAAACCTACATTCTCAAATGCTCAAAATTCTTCAAAAATACTGCTGTTTGAATTTTAGTCATGTACCAAAAGTAATATTACACAAAAATATTTTCTTGCTTTATCTCTACAGTTCCTGAAAAACTGCACCTTGTGGACTTGGATACAAATGTACTGGAGAAATCAAAACTACATGAACAGAGAAGACCTCATATGGCCACCGTGATCTGTAACAGTCTATATACCTGTTACATACATGTGACTGTTTGAGAGCCTGTATTCATGAATACGTACAGTCCACACACTGCACAAAGTTCATTTGTTTGAGGTTGGGGTTCTTTTTAAATCTTTTTTAAAAAACTACTGTCAGAAACAAGGAGAACGTTGTGGTGGCACAGAAGTGTGGTTACCGGATTTAGTGTTACCCTCCTAGTGCCACTGCTCATTAACCATGAACTGATTTTGCAAATCTGTCATTTAAAACAATAATTTCTACATTTTTTCTTACTGCATTTGTACATGTAACAAATTGGTACAAATGTCTACAATAAAATGTAAAGTTCATTGATACAATGCCTTTCATGACGGTCACAACTGGTTACTAACCAACTCTGTAGTTTTTTAGAGACATTTTTAGCTGAACTTGGAAAAATAGGAAATGTATAGTAGCTTAAAAGAAATGTACATAATATACAATATATATATTTATACACGTGTATGTCTACATACACATATTGATATAACATTTAAAGTAATGTTTAGTTTTGATCAGTTCTCTGAGTGCTGGGACTACCTGGCAAATAAATCTAGAAACGGAATTTGTCCACAATTAAATAATCATTTCCACAACTTAGAAAAATATATTTTACTAAATAAGGTTTAAATTAACTGATCTATGGATATAGCATGGAGGATAACGGTTTCCAGACTCTGGCATGATTAAATCTGAAAGAACCCAAGCTACTACAAACCGGTAACAAACGCTGCCCCGCAGCCAAACACAGAAGAGCACAGAAATACGAGCTGCTGTTGTAGCCATCGTCAGTGGCACCCAAACCCTCTCCGGTTCGGTCACCTCTTATATAGGCTGCGTTTCCACCCGACACAAGTCACCCACCCAATCTCACACTCTGTGATTTACGGCCCACTCCAACCACGCAGCGCCTGCCGCCTTCGCAAAGCGCAGCACTGGCTGACTGATGTGAGCAGCTCCTCACTTCCACGCAGCTCTTGCCTTGAGAGCTAACATATGATCAAGGTCCCTAATTAACGACTTGGAGGACCATCAGTACTTGAGCTTCACCATATGGACTTTGATTTACTGCAAAGGTAAATATATTACAGCAAAACATACATATATGTGTGTGTGTGTACGTATATAGATGTATATATACATATACACACACGCATGTGTGTGAGTATGTGTACATCTCTACATGAAAAATTTCATGGAGCTATGTGCAGTAATGCAATATACCACTGTATCCTGCATACATTATCTGATTTTTTTTAAAAATATATAGGCACAGAAATAAGTATATAGAGCAACCTTTAAAAATTAAAGTCAAATCAGTGGACAAGAACTTTGGTAAAGCTTGTCAATATTTATTTTTTTTTAATTCAAATACAGTCAAAGTCTATCAGTTGCCATCACCCTCTTCACAAGAGGAAAGTGCATGTTTTTTTTTCTAAAGAAAATTATACATAAGGTGGGGCTTAACGGTTCAAGAAAAGTCTGAATTAAATGTCTACATTTTTCAAAAGATTACTATCTTTCTGATGGAATGAAAGCTAAATAGAGTTCTTGTCCCATGTGTATTTTATTTATTGTATGCATATATATATAAATATATATATGTATGTCTTTGTTTATGTACCTGTGTGTGTATATACACATCCACACACTTTTAACATGAGAGAGGAACCTGTTTTTCTCCAATTTGTATATGGAGACCTACACATTCCTCCCTGTCTTGTACCCTGTGCAGTATAAGCTCTAGTGATGAGGCCGAACAAAAAGATATAGTTCACCATAGTATATTAGTTTATGTAGCAAAGTCATTTTCAAGCAAGTAAAATAAAGCTCTGTATTCCAAACTTCTTTTCCTTTACATTTCTCATAAAGAAAAGGAAGGAAAAGGAAAGAGGGGAGGGAGTAGGATTATGGCAGTAGCATTGAGCCAGTGGCACGTGTGCGTGTGTGTGTGCGAGCGTGCAAGCGCATGCATGCACACAGGCACACATAAGTGCACAGAGAGCAGGGCTTTGGTTGACAAATGTAGATTGTCCAGAGGAGGTGGATGCATAAGTAAGGAAGACTCTACAGTGATGCAATTGTAACTTTTGTGTTTGCATGGAGTGAAAAAATAAATTCAATTGAAAAAAAAAAGAAAAAAGCAAAGACCTCTTTTTAGGTCCCTCATCAGTGAGAGCATACTCAGTATGCTAGAGAATTTATCTGAAACCTTTTAAATCAAGGCCTCTTTATTACAAAAATAAAAACGAACAAACAAAAAAGTATGAGAGAAGACAAGATGCTGAAGTGTCACTCCAATCGTCCCTGCAGAGAACAATTGCATCCCATTTCTTATTCATTCTCTTCTCTCATTTCTACGATGTCTGTCATTTCCTCTGTGTGAGGCATGTCAGTCATTGCAGAGTCTTCACCTTCCGTAGCTGCTTCACTCTCATTCCGCTTCTTTTTCTAGATTGAAACAAGCATTCAGAAACCCATCAGTAAGTTGTGCATGAACACAGTCCTACAAACTTTGGGTACTGGGAGAAGCAAGGTGCAAATAATGTTTTTTTTTTAATATGTTATTAAGAGCTAGAATATTTGTGCCATATTCATGCCTCATCACTAATAAGTTGTCTTAACTTAGAAGGTTTCAACAGCTTTCCTGGGGCTCAGCTTCCTCCTTTCTAACGTAAATGCAATAATAGAGGCATTTCTTATGCTAAGCAACATCCAAAACAGGCAGCCCTTCAGCATGACTGGAGGGAAGACAGCATCTGGAACCTTTTATATCACAGACTTTTTATTAAAAAAAAAAAAAAAACAACAGAAAAGCAAACAAAATATGAGAGAAGATAAGCTGCTCTAGGGGGACAGAGAGAGAGGTGGCAGTCTAATTTCTCAAACGTCACACTTCAGGAATTTTACAAGATGTGAGCACTCTGGCTTTTCTTGGTATTGCTGATCCACTATGATCCCCCACCCCACCAGGGCCAAGTAATATTAGAGTATTTTTGGCTAGCAGGAGCAGGAGGGCATTCAAGAGTCCTATGATTCATCCAGGATGTCCTGGATTAGTAAAGCTAAGAAGCATTCAGCCCCACTACAAAACAAGTAGAAGCATCTGTTCCTTATTACCCATTTCTCAGCAGGCTGACTAGTTTTACAGAAAACACTTGTACAGCTGACAAAAAATCCCCCATAGGTATTATTGATTCAGCTGAGTTGGGCATATCAGAGTTTCAAAATTTCAGAGGTGTCTACACAGCACTTGATTTGCAGCTCTCAGATGCTGCCCACCTATTACCACTGCAGGTGAAAACAAGTTGGTGTATACAGCTACCAGTTGGCTCTGCCACTGTTACATTGGTTGTTGAGACGATGCTGTCAGCTATATACTAATTCTGGTAAGGGAATAAATGACATGGGCACAGTTACTACTACTATTACCTGCACTCATCACTGCAAAAAATTAAGCACCACGTCCCTGGCCAGAAGCGCTCTATGAACTACTACTGTAACTAACAAGCAATGAAGAGGTTCGTCCAAACAGATATATGTTGTGAAACCACAGGCCAGCAACAGCCATTTCAGAGTCTACAGGTTTCACTCATTGGTGCTCAAGAAAAGCATGACAGACTAATCCTTACTGAGATCAACATCTTCTATTTTCTTATAAACCTTGTACACTTTGGTCTATTGCCGTAGTCCGCACTATTAATACACGTCAAAACTGCTTTTAGTTTGTTCCAACACAAGGCATTTGGGTATTCCATCTTCCATGTTTTTTTGCTAAAAACAGAAGTGGCAGGCATCTTCGTTTGGCCTTTAGCAAGAAATCTCATTAAAAAAGAAGTAAACGCACAGATTATATTTTCTGCTCCCATCCACAGAGTCCTTCTGCACCACAGAATGATGTACACACCATGCTGTTTCTGCTTGGAGTTGGGCCTGCTGCTCTACACAGTGGCTTGAACACATAACTGGAAGGCCACAACACACAGGTACTGCGATGTATGCAGTCACCAAGCCAATATTTATCCTATGTTTGACTTCGTTTAGTGGAATATTGTTTGAAATCCATGTACCGCTACTACTCCATACATGCAGAACTGTACTGTGTGAAATATGTAAAAGTATGCCTATGAGAAACCCTTGCCTGTTTAAGTATTTGTAAGCTCTTATTCACTACTGCTGCAGGATTATGTCTTGTTTTAAGCCACTTCTTTAGATGGCAAAATAATAAGCAACTGTACTTTTTGTCCATTGCCAGCATGGCTGGCTTTATAAACAAACAAAAGTATACATATACATGTACACATACATACACATGTACATGTAGATGTAATAAGCTTGGATGAGTAGTTCCTATGTCTATGTAAAGAAGCTATGTTGTACTGTAGCAGCAGATCTACAGTGCAAAACAGATGGTGGTAAGGAGATGATATCCATGATACGCATGTTTTGAGTCCCATGGCCTGAATGTCCACTAGCGGTTGGAGGGCACCTTTTGGTTTTATTTCAACCCAAAGAATTCCCAAGTTGCACACTCTTGAAACTGCATGGGGAAGCAAACCAAAGTCAGTAAATGGGGATGATGGGGCATTACATTTCAAAAGTGTACTCTTGGTCTAAACTAAAATCCACTATATTCATCAACTGCTTTCACCAGATGCCGCAGAGCCTAATTCTTACCTGTTTCCGATAGACGTAACAGGCTGCTATTGCAACCATGGTGGATTCTCCTACAAAACCAGCTAGAAGGGATCCTACTCCAAGAGTGGCTCCATGAACTCTGTGGGTGGCATAAAAAGAAAGTAGTCATGGTTGTGTGAGAATGCATGATTCATAATTATATTTCCACTGGCATGTAGAATCAATCTGTTGTTAGAAATATTTCCTTCAAAGACATAATACAGTGACAAAGAGAATAACTGGTATTTTAAAGGACTTTTTTTGTTTCTTAATGGCTTCACTGTTTAGTAAAAGAAACACATTCTGAATCAAATTACGGACTAAGAATTTACAGTCTTGTACACAGTGCTGTAGAATAGATTATTTAACTTACAAACAAGATATTCTTCCATTAGCTTTCTTAATAACGCATTTAATAGAATAGAAATAAATTCCCCTTAGGACACATTTTCACTTCTCTGGTATTTGCATATTTTTTCAAAAGGGTCATCATTATCATGCCTGCCTAGAGCAAAGTCACACTTGTAAATTTGTAGATGTTTCTTTTCCAGATACTGACACTATTTAAGCTTTATATTACAGTTAGTATTTGGGGAAAATGTTCTGAGATATGCAAATTCAGCTATCAAGTGACAGGAAACAGGAATGAAGAGGAAAGCAACCACATCAGCTCTATGGAGAGGAGAATGATTTACCCCAAGTAAGGCAGCACAATGAGACTAGCGATGAGGACGATAATCCGCAGAACTGAGCTGGGTGCCAACACAAATGTCTTCTTTAGAGTCATCAGCCAACCAGTCAAGTGCGCTCTGACAGTCACTGTTCATAAACAGGGGAAGGGCAGGGGATGGGCAGAAAGGGAGGCGAGAGTAGTAAAAAAATATCAGTCATCTCGTATGAAGCTTTTTCATGCAGAGAGCACTGTTCAGAAATAACCATGGTGAAACTTGTTTCTGGTAACTTTGCACACTGGGAAAACCTACTAGAAATGAAGCAAAACTTGTGTCCAAATTGCTTTAATATACTGATTTTTTTTGGAGAGGGGAGTTAAAAAAAAAACAGTTATGGACAGCAATCCTTCCTAAGAGCTGTTCTCTTACAATCAATTTATCAGATGGTCCATTCTGTTTTCTTCACTGAAAAAAAAAAACCTATCCCCTTCGCTAAAGAGAAATCATACCAAGGAAAATTTTCTATCTAGCTGCTGTGTGGCATATGCTGTAACAGCTAGGCACAAAAAAAGGTATCTACATGTACCTGTTCTTATATTTGGAGTTTACCTTTATTACAAAACTGTCTTGTCATATAAGTAGAAAACACTACATGATGCAGCATTTGATTGTGGAAGTCAGAAATTTTTGGAGAGGAAACATTTTGATTATTGCTGTCAAGCTTGTCTCTCTCTTGAATAGGGGCATTAACTTGTATTCTGTATGGTTTATGCTCTGATGATACCTGAAAGTGCCACCGAGTCTGGCAGCAGAAGGGGAGACTAATGGAGGTGATGTTACTGTGGAGCTGGTCCTAGATGCTATGCCAAATAGTTTATTTCAGTCTTGGCACACATGTATCAGTACTGCCATTCATATGTGTGTTCTTGGTCAGCTACAATAGACAGAATTCAGACTTTTGACAATCAGAAATCTGCCTAATGACAGATTGCTCTTACTGCAACAATTGTATCTTGACTACCCATGTAAATAGTCTTGGTCTATACCAGCTTCAATAAAAACCATATTACTTATAATAGGCATGCATTTAGCCACTCTTGTATATACAGCCATGTCAGGCTCTATGACCACACCTCAAGGTTGGTTTGGTTTTAAGGTTACAGATTGTTATTTTCTTATTTTTTACCTGGAACTGGAAAGAAGGAGAAGATACGCAAAGGAACAACACACAGCTCTGCAAAAGCGAAGTCTACTCCAATTATGTCAACTAAAATCTTCTCTGACACGTTTGGTGTCCAAAACATCACAAAACAGAGCTAGGAAAACAAAATTAAGAATTATTTGTATTTCAGAAGGGAAGCACAACAAAAGACAGAACCTCCTGGTCTAAAAGATTTGTCTACTCTACTGATGGGTATTTTTGGTATTAAATGAAGGAAGAAGATGGATACAAAGTACTAAAAGTAAGTTTGCTTTTCTACAGTGTTTAGGGATCTGTAGCATGCAACGATTAAGGTTTTCATCATCACTAAGACAGGCATATTTTATGATTAATCACTTTATTTAATCATTCTCCCATGTTTCTGCCTCTTTGCGCATAGACTGAGGAAAGAAAATAACAAAACTTACATGTTAAGCAATAGTCCTAACTCAACAGTTTATGAAGCAGTCATAAATAAAAATAACACATGCATGCAAATATAACAGAATATTTGCTGGACTTGGATTCTACCAATTCAAATGTTACGGTTCAGCCTGACTGTAACCAAGAAGAAATTGGAGGGAAGGTTTTAAAAGGTTCTTCAGATAGCCACCCCAACCATCAACAATTCTTGCCTTTGACTTAAGTTGAGGATGCTGAACGCTCCAAAGTCACAGCCAACTTTATTATTCTCAATAGGAGGGGAAAACAGATAAAAAATGTTGGAAAAGAAACAACTATCAGCAGAACATAAACATAGACATAGTCAGAATGATTTTCCTTTACTTTGTGAAATGTATTCAAACCAATGTTTTTGCAACAATTGAAAGACATTTTCAAATATTTAAATGCAGTAAGGCTCTAGTGTACATGCTTGTATTTATACTCAGCTTGCATTCAAATACACAGAGTACACAAGTGTACATAAGAGAAGCATGTCGACTTCAGAAGCAATTCCTACTCTTCAGGCTCCTCACATACCATGACTGATGCACATAGAAAGAAGTTTTACGGTGCCTGCAAATGGTTGTCCTTGAAAGGTCTAATTCCCACAAAAACAGTAAGACAGTTGTTTTTTACAGTACTTGCTCTGTTAAGACACCCATATTCCTCAACAGATTATCAAATGTTATAGTAACTAAAGATTTGAAGTACTCCAAGACCCAGAGATCTCACCTAAACCCAAGATTAGGGGTTTAAACACGCTGTTGATACTAGTACTGTTAGTATGTAATATGCCTGATATCAAGGCAAAGGTGTTCAGTATAGTCCTGCAGACACCGTGCCCTCAGGCCACAAATCTGCCAGGTCTTGTTATTTCAAAGAGTGTGCTGTTTAGTCCATACATGAATGGAAAACTTCCATAAAAAGCCCAAAACAAATGGTACGGAGGTAGTACATGCTGTTTAATTTTTTTGGTCAGTCCTGAGGCAGGGCTTCAGGCTGGGCTGTGGTGGCTCTGAGCAGCTGGCAGGTCCAGATTTGGTTCAAGGCACTCACTGAAGAACAGTGCTGACAGCCCTTACAGGACATTTTCTGTAAGAAGGGGTACCTGACATCCTTTCAAGTATAATTACTTTGTTATTTAATTTGGTTTTGCAATTAAAAAAGTGATTTCTTCCTATTATTCTCGCAGTAAAAGCAGATGCTAAGGAAGGAAGCTGACTGAACAGGGCAAAACTTGGAACCTTAAATGCTCTGGTACTCCTCTGTCAGGTTACAAACCAGTGTACCAGGTAAATTATACGCACTGGCTGTACAATCTGATGGCTCTGTAAGACTCTATAACCACTACCTTATAATTTAGCCTACAAGCTAGCATCATAGCATCTAGCTCTTCTCTTATTACCCAGTTGTCACATCCCTACATGTTCAGATGGCTTTTAAATTTAGTCTTTGAAGTCCTACTACCTCCAAGGCAGCTGGGATTTCACTCTTGTTCTTTGGTTGTGTGCCACAGAGCGTCCTTTCTGTTTAGCCTACGAGTACCCAGACTGCAGAAGTTTCCCAAAGTCCTTGACCAAATGGCCCGTGGGAGGTCTTGCCTTCTGACAGCCTGTGCGGTGAACAAAACATTTCACCTTCCTGCAAAAAGGCTCATCCTCCTTTTTCTTCCCCACTTCTTATGGTAGGATCCGCTATTTATTTTTTCACAATTGAATGTTTTACATGACTGATTTGATGGTGTCTTGTGGTGTATCTCCGTCACCCATACAGAAATTATTAAGTGGAGGAAAGTAAGAGCAGAAGACAAACGAACTGAGCATGCAGCTTTTTCTGCTTTGGTCAGCACTTCTCTCTCCCTGCCAAACTACTTGTACAGGATACAACTGAAGCAGAGGGGGCAATCCAGAGCAGAAAAGGTTGTGTGGTTGAGAGTCCAATTATTAAAAAGTAACTGTACAGTGACAGAGCAAATTCTTTCACTGTTGCAGACATCATTAGGCAGATTGCAGTGATTTTTACTTTTACTGCAAATGACTGTATAGCAACCATACAGGGCATATTTTGTCAAATCTTTCTTCGAAGTCCAATAAACAAAATAACATGCAAAGGTGTCCACTCTTCAATTATAATTTGCTCTTTTCATGAAAGCAAAGGCCTTTATGCTGCTTGTACTGCACATCCTGCTGAGCAGTACCGTTACTGCTGCTGCAAGATTCCATACATTTATGCTAACAGCAGTCTGCTCACCGCTAGCAAAAGGCAAATACAGCAGTCTTTCTTTCTCCAACAGCCACTTGAAAGAGTATTCTAACACGGTTAGACAGACAAGCAATTAAGTGACCAAACGCCTTGTTTTCAATCCTGTTCTCTTTGAAGTTAAACTTTGTTTCTGGCCTTAATAAGAACAGACTCGATCTCCATCCAGCTCCTACGGCAGGAAGGTCAGTTTGCAAATCAGGGGTAATGACTTATACGCAGGTGGTATGCAGTCATTCCTTCTCAGCTGTTGCAAACTGCACTGTTCCCCACTCCCCTGATCAGCAGAGAGTCAGTGCTGATAAATGGCTTCAAAGAGCACTTCTTATATAGCAGCTGGTGGGTACAGACAGCAGTGACTCTTTAAGCTCAAGAATAAGCAGTTTGAGGAGGTGAGGCATGGCAGCAGCAGGACCTTCTATTTCTGTCTCAGCATGTTTCCCTCTTTTGGTTGCAATACTGAGAACTAGTTTCATTTTGCAAAGAGATTCCTCTCTGTCATCTTAGGAGTAGATGATATTCTCGTTGCCCACAGGGGACAAAGCTGCAGGAAAAGAAATTAATGTTTTGCATCATGCAAGCCCTCTGCAATTTAACTTTTAAAGCACTTGCAACTTGGGAAGTTTCCATATTATTTCAAAGACAAGTTCAAAATGTAGTAGAAAGAAACGGGCTCCACTTCAGGAAAACGGTAACGCTAAACCTGCAAAGGTGGGAAGGTATCTCAGCTACTGATTCTATTAGAGATGAGGTATACTGAAAACAGGATGAAGTCTTAGCTTTTTTGTGATGCTGAGTGGTCTGCATGATGTTTGCGATTACCTTAGTAAAGGGTGAGGACTGATCGGAAAGCAGGCTGGAGAAGATGGTAACAGATTAAATGATGCAAGTAGTCCAGTGGAACAGGGAGCGTGGCACACACAATTAGAGATGGGATCTACTCAGGAAAGATTTTAGGAAATAGATTTACCTATAGCATATTTCCTATCTTTCTTTTCATTAAAAGAAAGTCTGTTTCCTTCTCTCCCTTATGTCTTTCTGCATGTGTTTGCAAGGTTAAAAATAGAATAAATAGGCTTGGGTAGGGTTACAGCGATACCTTCATTTAATCTAATCAAGAGGTGAAGATGAAACAGTAAAAGCTTCCGCACAGTCTAGCAACACACATGTGTAATGGCACTGCAGCTTCAGGTTGCAATTGCAGTTGGCTGCAATGGCTATCTACAGTAATGACTACCGTACTTGGCAACTCTGCTGAGGCTGAAACATTTTAATGCTTTGGGAGTAAGGATTTTGCTTGTGGAATTCTAGCAACAGAGTTGATTTGATTTTCTGTTATCTTACGGTATGAGTGCAGCATGATATTAAAGGATAGTTTTGTTCAAGCCTTTGATCATTTAAACAGAACTTTCACTGAGCAGTGATGCGCATTTTAAAAATACAGGAAAATTGAATATATAAACAGGAGAGTGGAATACTACACAGAGCCTGCAGGCCTGAGTCAAGACAGTAGTATTTATTATGGTGGTGTTATCTCTGTACAAACAACAGTAGCCTAAGCATTTCTGGAAGTTTTTTAATCATTTGAACTGATAACTGGATAACGTGTCTTTAACTGATCTACAGCAGTAAAATTTGAAGGACTTTATTAAATTTGTAGAGGCATAAGAATCAGTACACCTGTACTAGATCAGACCAAAGCTCCTGCTAGATTAGTACCGTCTCCCTGCTAAAGGTCACTAAGGGGTTGCCTAAGGGAAGGGCACAAAGAGCAGGGCAAGTGCAGAGTGAGAGATGCCCTTCCCTGGCTGCACGGTCTGAGCTGCTGGCAGCTACAGCTTCAGGAGTTCAATAACTGTGGTGCATCTTCATCCCATGCAGCATTGTGTTGTGCATACAAAAAATCCAGCTGTGAATTAAAAAAAGTAAAAAAACCCTCTCACTTGTGGCTTAGACACTCTGTAAGAAGGCGTGCTTACTTTCACGTAAAACCTTGCTATTCTCAGCTGGCGAATTCAATGTCTAGGCATATTAAAAGGTTACACATCACAAACTTCTGCTGTTGACAAGCCTGAGACAATGGCAGGGAAAGTACCAAACTGCTAGTGCTCAGTCCAACTTCTCTTTAATCTCTTTTCTTAAGCACACTTCATGCGTTTGACTTTCACAGATGATTGTGATGAAAGACTTCATGAGAGTTTGTTTCAGATGCTGCACGTGTGAGTTTGAATGCCAGCAGTTCTTGAAAACTAACAGTCGTTTTCACAGGCTCTGCATCTCCTGGAAGCCGTTTCCATTTATTCTGGTTGCTGACAGGGATTACTAAACCTCAGAGACCCACTACATAATGCATTATAACACATTATGCTAACAAAGGCTATTGTCATGTGTATAGTAATCTGCAGGGTGCTAGACTGATTTGCTTTTAGGCACTTGTAGAAAGCTGCCTGTCCTTTGGGACATTCATTGATAAATATACGGCACAAAAGAGTATTCCAGTGAGCTGTGAACAACAGTCCAGCATTTCTAGACTTCAGTGCAGTCTCTAGTTAGAAGAAACACTGCCTGCTGACAAAGACACAGTATGTCTCTATGTTGCTCAGAAAGAAGCTATGGAATCCAAAATAGATGTTTTTAAAAACGAGTTAGACATATGCCAGCCTGGAATGAGATTGGAATAACAGATTTTACCACAGGGAAGGGTACCGTTAACCTGTTAAAGGTTATTCTGTGATGAAGTGCAGTTCATATTTATCTCCTGCTAAACAACTCTCAGCAGACGTTTCCTATCATTCGTTGAACTTGCTATATTTGCAGAAGTATGGCTGTCCAAGAGAGGTGTTTTACCCTCAAAATATTGTTCTATGTATGTATTGAGGATTGCATCCTAACTACTTTAACCCAGGCCTTGTTCATGACCTCTCTATGCCCATTTATGCTATGTGGCGCTCAGTGAGGGCAGAGGAAATCTACTTCACACCTTATTACACATCTCAGCTTTGAATTGCACCTCAGATCTTTGGGATAGTATCAGTTAACTTTATCACTTCTATTAATATGGAAGAAGATAAGTCATGTGATTTTTGCCTTTTGAAGTATGCAATAAACAAATCAAAAAGTAGCCCGAATCTTACATGGTCCAGTCTCCTGATTTGCAAAACATCTCTATGGCCTCCCTCTTTCTCACATAAGCAGAACTTCCATAATTCTGCCTCCTTTCAGAGTGTGTGTAACACTTACAAGATGAGCTAATCTCGCAGATATGTTTCTAAGTCAAAACGAAATCTTGTTCTAACTTGCAGCAGTGTGAAAAACTGAATTTGACTCCTCTGTTCAACATTCTATTTTGCAAGATGTTGGAAAAAAATATATTTGTTGATTTTGTTAGTGCCATTCTTATGGCTATTCCAAATCCATACCTTCACTGACCTTGAAAATTTAATTCTCTAAATGGCTCTGTAGTGCTGGGGCTTGTCACTCAAAAACTTACTCTAGCATCTTAATGTTAAAGGAAACTGCACTTCTCTTCTGTATTTTTATGGAGAAGAATAAAAGTAACAACAATTTTGAACTGTTAACTACTAGTACTGAAACTATAGAAATAGTTATTAGTTACACCCCTTTTCAGATTGCAGGTGGAGTGTGTTTCCATGTTGAATATAGCTGTGCAACAGAATACAAATTCCTAATACGTCCAGAAGCACCCATTCCACTATGCAGTCTCTCAAGTAGTTGAACAACATGGAAAGTGTTCAACAGGGTTCTTATGGAGGAAGGAGATCCAGCTACTCATCAATTTACACAAATAAAGGATTTTGTGTTCTATTGTGGACCAAGAAATCAAGAATTCTAGGTTTTATCACAAAGACATTATTCCCTGTTGATAGGAAATCACATGTGAGTTTAACATGAAAATAATCAAGTTAAAAACTTGTTGCCTTTTAAGACAGAGGGGTTTGGGGTTGTTTTTTGTTTTTTTTTT
>VYXH01003194.1:83755-124943 GCA_013397275.1 Burhinus bistriatus
TTTGTTTTTTTGGGGTTTTTTTTTTTTTTTTTTTTTTTTTTTTTTAAGCACATTGCTATAAACAATCATAAAGTTCTCTGGAAGCTGTGGAGGAATTGCTGGGCATGGTACGACACTAGAGGCCAGTATCACTGGCTTGCTATGGAAGCTTGCTGCATACCACGGCCTGGCCCACACCAGAATGAGCCTGCAGAATCCTATGTTACCTTTGCTGTAAATCATGACAGAGAGTGGTCTTTGCACAGCCACCCCAGTTTTGGCAGTCTTAAGGAATTTTTGATATACACCTTTTGAAACAAAAAAAAAAAAAAAAAAAAAATTGATTTTATTTTTGAGGAGTAAAAATAAGGAGCTTTACCANGCCTAAATGGAGGCACTGAAGGTTCCCACAGTCTGACACTCAGTTGGGATGTCATGATGATGTGCTCACGTGTCCTGTAATTCTGAAGTAGGCAGAAATTGCACCCTTTTCTTATGTGGGAAATGTAAGGTTTTCAAGACTGGCCAAAGCCCCAGGGAACCTGCCCTGACCTCACAGCTGACCCTGCTCTGAGCGAGAGGCTGGACCTGATGAACTCCTGAGGCTCTTCCAACCTGAACAATCCTGTGATCCTATGAAGCAAAAAGCCCTGGATCTGTGTGCAGTAAAAATGTCAGACCACAGCCATATTTGAAAGCGCTTTACTGTAATGCTGATGACTTGAATCACAAGGACATTCTCTTACAGCAATTATCCCTCAGGCACACACAAGTCAGCATAGATTTCTCTGAACTTTGTGTTCTGCAAAGGGCGGTGTAAAGCTGAAAACACCTGTTATAAAATTTGTCAAGCAGCAGGGGGAGCAAAAGAAACCTGAGCCTTCCCACAAGAAAACTCCCTAACTTCACATCTTCTCCTGAAATAATTGGTTTCTACAGATCTAAGTCTCCCCACACCTCCCTCAGCTTTTCTTATAGTTCAGAGTGACAGACCACGACATTCTTCAGAAATAAAGCTAGGTCCAGCAGCTGCAGAATACAGTGAACCTCTGATGGCATTAACATGATGCCACATCTGCTTTCTCACCAACTGCTACTGAAAATAGGTGGTATTTTTCAGGCTGGGTTGGGTCACTACATTGTTTAAGATAGTTATTATTATCTCTCCATTGAATTATGCTGCTTTATTTTTTAGAGAAAGCAGGATATTTTACTGAGTACAGTCTCTCTTTGAAAAAGCTTGAATAAACCAAAGCTGGCAGATTCCCAGTCTCTCTGTGAAAACTGTTGACTTCACAACTTAGACATTTTCTTCTGTCCTGAGTTTTCTGCCGCCCTTCCTGTCTCCTATTGCGATTACGGAGTTTGAGCAGAAACATGCTCTAGTGGCAGTTTTTGACCCTTCCCTTCTGCTTGCTCCAACCACTCATACAGAATAGACCCTTTGTGTGAAACCTGAACAATCACGAAGGAGACATCAGTCTCCACTTCACTGGAGCAAAGAGAAATCCTTTGTTCTGGGACAAAGGCTCAGTGCGGTATCATGGATGGGACAAGGCCCTCGTGAAGATTTTATAAAGTCAGCCTCTGGTGGTCCAGCATCTTCCTGAGCAGGCAGGAATGCTTCCACTCATGTCTGAAATAATTTTTACTTAAGTGGGAACTAAACCTGACCTTGAAAAGGTAAAAAGCTTCTTGAGCAATTGTCTGCCAATATGTCATTTTCCAATTGTTATTTTTGTGCCAGCAGCCTGAAGATAAAAAAAATAATCTGGGAGTTCAGAGACAGGCAAAATCAAAGCAGTGAAAACAAACTCATCCACTAGATTGGTGGTATTATTCTAAAAGTTGTCCTTGGCATCCATATAATGTATGAGAGTAAAGTATAAAGAATGTGGATTTAGTCTGAAAAGTTAATGCTGTTTTTTTAAATATGAATATCCTAGCTAGGACTTGTGAAATCAATACAATGAGGCTGTAATGAAGCCATTGATGAAATAAGATTGGGGACTGTGGCTGAAATCTGTCCCTCTTTTCCTATTTCCTTTCTTTGTATACTCATGACAGATAATGACACTGAACTCAAGTCACCCAGGGAATTCCAGATACTGGCACTGTCGGGAGCTGGCTTTGTGTCCTCTGAGAGGGACCGGTTTCTTGCAACGGTATTTCTTCCTGTGGTTTTTACTGCCTCTCAGTCCTATTATCCCATGACTCTAATAAAGCACAGTTGTAATCTTTCACAATAAAGCAATGCAGAAATGTAAAATAAAGACAGCCAATAAAAGATAGGAAAATATGAATGAACCTTGAACACAAACCCAGTGGCCTCTGCAATGGCTTAAACTTTTGGCTGCTTTTTGACCTGTGACACTGAATGTCAGGTATATATGGTGGCAGCAGAACATGGTTCCTATGTATGTTTCCCTTCATTCATCTTCAAACTTGGGAGGAAAAACTACATGGAAAGCTAAATAACACTTTACAGTACTTCAGTTCTGAAGAAAAAGCAGTTTGTGCCAATTGCTAGCCATGCCTAAGCTCTTCTTTGTTATAAAAAGGTATTCCTGAAAGCAAGCAACAAATAGCAGGAATGGAGAATACACTGCAGTAGCTACTCCAAGTCTGAAGCTCTTCAGCACTAGACAGGGGGAATTAATTATTCCCACAAGCAGAAAAGGAGATATTCAGGGAAAATCTCCTGTTAAGGAGAGCTGTAAGCATGACCTTGGACAGGGGAGGATGAACTACTGCTTTAATCTGGATGAACTGGACAATGTACTATAAAGTACAATTGGTTTAAATGTGGCGGAAGGGGAATGAGGATAGCCAGCATTAATCCATAATTTGATATTGTATGATGCATTGAAAAATTTCAATTATTATTCAAACTCTAAAGTTCCATAGTCAGACTTAACTTCCTTAAAAAACAAACAAAAAACCGCACAAAAATCATATAACCTTGGTCAGCTTTAGAAACAACAAAGGCTTGCTCTAGTTAATGTAGTAACACAAGCCACTTTAAGAAAGTTGGCTCTTAAGTAATCTTCCATTTATAAATTCTAATGCAGTGGCTGGTAACTGATGTGCTGGAACTACAACGCTGCAAAACTCTAGCTTATGTCCCTGGCCATGTTTGTTAAAACAGTAGCACCTCAAAAACTGAAGTCATGTTACCTTTTTGATCCAGAATTCAAATTTTTCATTTCTACAGAGTAACTTAGCCTGTGCAATGTTATAGTTTGAGCACATGAACACTGATAAACTGAGATTTCATTATTTATATGAAAGAAATCATCATGATGAATCTGTTTTCCGTGGTGTGGCTAAGCTGTTTCCTCTAGTAAGGCAGAAATGCTACAGTAGCCAAATCCTCAAGACAGAATTGATTAATGAGGTTTATAACTGGGTGTCATATTGCAGGAAAGACATAGAGTATCTGAAAGGCCAAGGAAGTTAAAGTACAGCTTCTCTTTTTCAGACCCTGACGCTATTCCTTCGACCATGAGTCACAAATTCATGAAAAAATGAGGCTTTGTCAACTTCAATCCATTTCTAACTACTTGTTCAGCTGCTGGGTTCTCCTGCACCATCACTGCACAAAGCCTATGTCTTTGTCTCTCTCTTTCACATTAAATACTCTCATATTTCACGCTGCGCACCCCCCATCCCTCCTCCTTTTCCAGTTCCCAACTTGGCCCTGATGGGCCATCTTCTGAATGTCTGCTATCAGTCATCTATATGAGAGTTGAGATGGGCAAGTGGGAAGGTTTCAGCATTGCATGCAGGTCAGGAGTAAAGCACAGAAAGGAATGCCTAAATTAAGGACCTCAGAAATCACCACTTTGTTCTGAAAATGCTTTCTTCAGCTTGTGAAAGAAGAACCAGCATTACCAGCCTGGAATGTATATAGCTATCAAAGCCACAAGGGTTGTAATAACCAGGTGATTTTCTCAGGCAGCAACCCTCTCTCAATATGCAGAGAACTGTGGCATCAGTCACAAGGAAACAGAAACAGTATCGCCTGCTTTTTCTTGTTCCCCTTTCCAGCATCTGAATCACTTGAAACCATGGGAATTACACAGCAGATACTTGGATGAAGGTCTTTTAAGTGACAGCGAAGGAGGAATAATGGCGTAAAAGCCCTGATAGTGTCTTGCATTGGTCAGAATTTCTAAGTCACTTTGCTCTACTCTAGGTTGATCTTTACCAAACTTAATCAAGTGTGTACACAGAAACTTTCTCCCTGTTTGCTAAAATGCATGAAGGTGAGGGCATAAACTCTAGTATTCCTATATTTTCTTGGCAGCTGACAGTCTAATACTGATTTCACAGTAGTAGCGGTAACTGACCTTATTTTCTTTAAGAAAGGGGGAAAAAAAACCCTAAATTTTTGTGAAAGTATGTTCACATATACTACTTGCGGCAAATTCCATTTGAAAAAACTTCTTTGCACACCCTCTGGCTACAGTGAAGCTGCCTGAGGCATTTAAAAATTAAAGCTAATCTCCTGTAAGGTCCTGAATGCCTTGAGAGAAGAACCTTCAGGTGTTTGGTCTCCAAAGATGGAAACAAAGCAAAGCGCATGATACTTTTGTAGGTATTGCAACTCATTAAGAGCATTCATGGTGGCTAAATGTCAGCCTGAGTGGGACTCCAGAAACCAACCAGCTGACACGCTGCAAGAGATGCCTACTGCATGGAACTGCCTTGTAGTTATATCACGCTATGGACACTCCTCTTCTGGCTTCAGAAGGTTTCATCAGTGAAACAGGAACATGTTCCTTGGCATCTCTCAATATGCAAGCCTGAATGCAAGCTAAGGATGCCTAGTAGGACAGCAGTCAGTCTTCCTGTGGACATGCAAAGAATTCTCAAACTTCTGTCCTTTACCAACAGTTGCTTTATGTCTCATTGTTTAGCAGGACAACATAGCTGAAAACATCACATATATCGCTATCTTACGTATGCAAGAGCTTTACTCAGGATACTTTGTCACGTAGAGAACAAACTTCTAGGTAAATGCAGAAAGTGATATGAAATGGCATGTTTATTAAACTAGAGACTGAAAATTTGAGATCAAATGGGACTATTGAAAACTGGATAGTCTTTGGTGACCCTCATCGGAAAAATCAGCTGCAGGACAAATAGCTGGGAAATAACATGAGTTCAACTGGAAATAAAATAACTATCGAGTAAAAAATGTTTGGTAGATCCATAGCATCAGAGTGGGAATATGTCAATAAACCAATGCTATTTCAATAATATACTGAGCTGGTATGAATATTTTGTCTTCACTCGTGTGGGCTCCAATTTTATCTGCCAGTGCCTACATTTCACAGGCTAGTGAAGCCTTGCTGATCAACAGGACAGGAGAGTCAGCAGATGGTATCCACTTGGCCCTTGGCAGTTCCTAGTTTGGCATAACCAAACCAAAAGCAGAGCACAAAAGTTTGGGCATCTGGAGTTGCCTTTTAAATAGATAAGGCTTCTCAGCCTGAATGAAACAAAGTTGCTTCTCTTCCACAGTGACTGGCTCTAGCTCTTACAGAATTAAGTAGAAAGCAGCAACTACCGAGTCCTGTATTCTGTACTTTAATGCTTTTATATAGGGAATTTTCCCTGCTACACTGGCTTCCTTGCTCTTGACCAGGGTTTTCTTCTTATCTCCTAGGTGCTTGATGATTAATTATAGAAGATAACCAAGCAGATTGGAGATTAGGCAAATGATGGGATGTCTTGCAGTAAAGTGTCATCAAATGGGACAGAGACTTTCCTCCTCCTCTCTTCAGGCTGAAACTGAATTATCCCATCACAGGGACCCAGCAAAAGAAACCCTGTCACTCTGGAGTCCTCTCTGCTGTTTTAGGACTGTGATGGGATCCCTCTATTGAATCTTGCAAGATCAGTTAAAGAGCCTATGGTCCCCAGCAGCCTGTCCCACTTTTCTGCCCATGGTTGGGGGGGAAATATGAGATCAATAGGCAAACATGTTAAACGCTGCAGCTTAAAACTTCTGATCATTATAATATAAAAAATTACATATATATACAATTATATATAACTACACTGCATATGATTATATACTTATCAGATACATATTTATAATTACATACACTATACGTTAATACATAAGATGAATATAACTGCCAACTGATGGTAGCTTATGCTGCTGTGCTACAAGATGTAAGCACTGGAGAGCTGACACAACACCTATGTGCTGCTCTTCCTCAGGGGCTGATAACGTCCAGCAAATGAAAGAAACAGACAGTTGCCAATAGTAACTCCTTAAACTACAGATGCTTATCAGCAGGAGCCCTTAGAAATCAATATGTGTTCTTTCCCTGTCAAAAGATTAAGTTCAGATATGAATATAAATATTACATTCTATTTACAAAAATTGTAATATTTTATTATAGAATACAAAAACTGGCCTAACATATAATATAGAAAGTAATACTTTAAGTATTAGAAACATTTGAAAGCTATCATTACGTTTTAAAGCTATCATTACACTCCTCAATTGTGGACAAACCTGACTGTAAAGCAAGTCATATTTTGACAAGTATTGACACACGCTTATTCAACTCTCAGGCCCAAACATAGAAGCCAGTAAACCGACCAGCTGTTTTCTCCTAAGTACATTAAATTTAAACTTTCACTGAGATTTAAATCTAATGCAGGTTACCTGACATTTGAGTTTGGCTACCAGAAGACAACTAATGCATACCAATTTGTTCAGCTTAAGTGCCTGAGCCTTCACGTTAGACAAAACTTCATGGCAATGTTTGTTTGTTTTTTAAAAAAAGAGATTTACAGTTTTTACTAATTTGTCTGCAGTTTGTAATAAGTAATTCTGAAATCTGTAAGCCTTGCATAAACCACACAAACACTTATGAGCATAAATTTGAAAGCTTTCCCTCCACTCTTTCAGTCTCCTCTTGGGATAGCAAGGAATGAAAAATCACAGGGCAAACTTGAACATCTGGATTTTGTTTCTTAAGCAGCGTCTGCTAATTAAATATACGATATCATTCCACACAATTAGCTTCTCCCCTTAATCAGTCTGTTTATTCATGAAAACTGCCACTTCCATAATTGCATGTCCATTTGAAAAAAAAAGCAAAGCAGCATTGTAATTCCTTTATGATAGCACTGGTGCTATTACACTTAAAGGTGGAAAGAGCTTTGAGCTGTTTCTAATAGAACACATGTTAAAACTGAGGAGTACTGTGCAGCTCTCCTGCTGTACATTAACTTGCTGACAGACGGATGAATATGGCGTGGTGCGCACAGCATGTCACCCTTGGCACCTTGAGCCTGTCTTATTGGTAAGGGAAAACCTGTTGCAATACATAGAGCACTCCAGAATGTGAAGATACAACTGGCCATGTGTCTTGCTGATACTTCAGTTAACAGGAACCATGCAGCTAACAGGAGCTGGTGTTTGGAAATGTATCCCTAAAGCACTGTGGTCTGTTCCAGCTGAGGCTGCTTGAAGAGGAAGCTGAACTGAGTAGCATAGTACACTAACTACTGGTGTAAGAAGTGATTGCTTCTTCCATATAAAAAAACAAGGAAGTACAGTCTATTCTGGGTCATTTTTAGTGACGGTGAGCTAGGGAGCTTTCACAGTGGTCTCTGAGAAATTGCTTCCTCTGGTCAGCATCCTGCATGCTCCTCATGCTGTGATCTTGCTTCAGCCACATAGAGCCAGCCATGCTTTTAGCCCAATGGCAGTGACTTAAATGAGGGTGCTCACAGCTTTTGTTAAGTAAGACATCACTTGCCTTCCAAGCCAACTCTGAGACATGTACAGAGGCCACCACCCCCAGTCTCCTCAGAGAGTTATATGTTCCACTTTCCCTAGTGCTGCTTGCACAACTCAGGGCACGGAACTTCACCAACTTGTGCAGGGTTTGCACACAGACGTGTGTGTGAGGGCATGGCTGTGACCACCACGTGGAGTGGGCAGCAGCAAGTGCAGTGAAGGAGCTCGTGCCCTCCCAAAGGAGCCCTCTGCTCATCACCTCCATATAGCAGGCACTAACTAACACGAAATCAGCCTGGGACACCTTGCAGCTCAAAGGTAGATGACCAAATGCCAATCCAATGGCTGCTAGCAGCTAACATTAGCCAGAGAAAAGGATCTTAACTGACTGCAACTTCTGTGTCATCACAGAAGACTTAAAGAAGAGCTCAACTGGGAAATGGGGACAGGATTAAAAAAAAAAAAAAGAAAAAGAACAAAAGAAAGCAAGGAAGGAAGGAAGGAAGAAAGAAAGGAAGAAAGGAAGAAAGGAAGAAAGGAAGAAAGGAAGAAAGGAAGAAAGGAAGAAAGGAAGAAAGGAAGAAAGGAAGAAAGGAAGAAAGGAAGAAAGGAAGAAAGAGAAAGGTAATTTGACAGTAGCTGTGCCCTTCAGGCTGCCTTGGAAAACCCCTGAATTCTGCACTGTGGTGTCTGAGCTCAAAGACACCTCTGCTATTCTGAGAAAAGCCCTTGCTGAAGAGCAGCCTATTTGCTGTCACTCCTGCTGGGTAAGGCAGGGTTCTTCTGAGTAGCTCACTCCTTGTGCAGCCTGCCTCTCTACGCAAAGCTCACAAGCGAGGGACTGCTCTTCCCTGACAGACGAAACCTTTGCTGCAATGGAGAAATGCAGTATTTTGGAACCGGACAAATTATTTTGGGATTTCTGCACTGTATGGAGGCTGACACATCCCACAACCAAAGGGATGTGTGCTATAAATGCACCAGTTTTCCTTCTCGGGAGTCTGTGTCTTCACTTAGTTTACAGCTGTGCAAAGAGTGCAGGGCTGACTTGTAGGGTCATCTAAACATTGAACCAAAATGTTTAGTTCTTCAACAGCATTATCCAGTAATGGCAGCAAGACTGGCATTTGGAACAGTATCTCTACTTACATATAGAAACAAGCATTTTTGCCTGAATTGCCTAAGGGCAATGAAGTAACAAATAATGGCAAGCAGCATTATGCACACTCTTTAAGCTGAGAGTAAATTACCAAGCATGCCTTATTTTCTAACATCTGAACCAGTCCGTTAATTGTATGGGCAAAATTCTTCAGCTGAGTCCCTTCCCTCTGCTACACAAATTTTACATTCAGTTACATAGCCACAAAACAGGGCTGTTGGAAGGAGTTACCGCTTACAGCGAAAACCACATCAATACGACTAATCACATCAGATCTCTTACATATTGGGAGTCTAACAGCTTCTATTTACAGCCTTTAAATAAAACAGCTTATCTACATGTTTTTCACCAAGCAATACAACTAATTCACATTTTTTGAAGAAGCAGCTTTAATATCCGCCTGATGCTTCAAACCCATGAGACAGTACTTATGATAACACTTGGTAGAATACATTTGCATGCTGCCCAGTCAGCCTGGGAAGGCTCAAGTGCAGCCTTTCAGATCCCATGAAGATTTAAAAAACACACTAAGTTATGTTTCTTAACAGAACTATGCCTTTTTTTCTACTCTGACCCAACACTGCCACTATCAACAAGGGTGACAAAGTGCTTCTGCTGTAGTAGTAGGTTTACAGTACTTCTTGTGCAGGCATGACTGGTCTGTGGAAGGAGGTAGGACATTTTTCTTCCAACTCTATGAAAAAGCATGTCTTCAACGACTGGGAGGTTTCCCAGAGTTTTATACTACCAGGGTACTTTCCTGCACGGTTGCTGCTCACACTAAAAGCTTCACTATTATTTTTTCCAGTGGTAAATGGACTTTCTTTATCTTTCCATCTTCTGGAATCCTTTTGTAGATCATCCACTGAAGAACGGATTCACAAGATAGGTCTAACTGTTTGACTTGGTTTGATCTCTTGGTCAGCCTGGGAGCCTGTTTCCCACTTTCCCTCTGATCTCAAAGAAAAAGATGTTACCTACAGTGATGCCACTAGTCTAACTGCCATTCCTTGCAGTAGATCCTCTCCAGAAAAACACAGCAACCACTGATGGCCATGGGAGCTCAGTTACAGTGGCCATCTGATCTGGCTGCAACAGAGGCAAATTTGAAGTTAAGTTCCTTAGAACCTGTGGCACATAACTTGAGTCATACCAGCGTCTACTAAGCTTGCATGCTGAAGCATTTGCAGGCTCAGGCCCTCGAACCAAACTGAGCTTTTAAAGCTTATGTGTCTATTTTTCTGCTCTGTCCATTGACAGCAATCCTAAGAATCTGTCACTAGTAGGCAAAAATAGAAACAGGACAGGAAAAGCTATGGACCTCAAAAGCGTTTCTGGAATTTCAGTGTGGACAAATCTCTCATGATGAGCTTATGAAAGAACTGCCCTTGAAAGCACTATGGAGAACTTCTGGGGGAAAAAAAAACCCCAAAGCCTGTAAAGTTACAAAACAGAAGCCTATTGCAGTAATTAAAAATTACTCTGCAGAGGATGGTGATGGCAATATGAGAAGCTCATGATCTATCAGAACTCAAGTAAGCTGATAAATGCCCAGAAGGGTTAAGAAAACAGTAAGTTCAGAGAAAGCTTTGAGATTGAAATAGTATTCTCAGAACAATTTGTAAAGATGAAAACTTTCCCCTTCATGGGTCTCCAACAATACTGACAGACTTCAAGTGGGTGTCTAACAATAGTGACAGACTCCAAGGGAGGCTCCAGCTGTAGAGAACATAACCTTGGCCTGGCACAGTACACAGGAGAAAACCTCAAGGTGTGTGATGGCAGATAACATGAAAGCCATGTAAAGTCTCCAGACAATGGCCAATTCAGTGGAGACATATGTCTGTCTCCGTTACGTGCTGTAGGAAATGCAAGTTAGAGCCAGAGCTGTTGGTCCCTAAGCCACACGAAAAGAGTTCAAGCTTAAGTCTAGAAATTAATAGACAGAAAAGATGCCACATCAACTCATGCAATTCTGTCTTTGATGGTGGCCAGTTGTAGCTGTTCAGGGAAAAAGTATAGGAAATAAAAAGCAGAAGAAATCTCCTAATTCAGCTACAAATCGATTGAGTTGCTTCATTTTCAACTGTGAAATAAGACAGAGAGTACCATATCCCACTTTCCCAGGTGGTGGGGATGGTTACAAGTACTTCAGGCTTGTGTATTGTAAGGTTTCCTTTGATGTAAGTTAATTTCCCTTCATGCATAGGCCACGTGCAACTCAGTCAGAAAGGCTCTACACTAAAATGAAGGGGAGAGAGAGATTATGTCAGCCCTCCATTACTCAACAGTAAATTTGTGAATGTGGGGGGAAGAGAGCTACAAAGCAGCCAGCTACCCCATGGGAAGTATGCAACACTGGGGATGAAGAGAAAACCTGTCGGGGGTATGAACAGATTCAGTTTTAGGACTCTGAGCATTGTATCCTAAAACAATTGCAGCATTTCCTACTTACTTTTCTAGTGTGACAAAGGACTTTTTCTGTGAGAAACGTATTTTCTAGGTTCTCCTTAGCTTTTGTCCTGCTAGTGCAGGTACAGAGGAGAGAAGCTGTCATGGCCCGGAGGGCACTGCCAGCCCTGACTGTCCCTGCCCACACCGCGGGGCTCCCCCCCCCTGCCCAGGGCCCAGGACCCCATGTCAGCTCCCCAGGGCTCCCCCCACCCTGCCCACGGCCTCGGACCCCATGTCAGCCCCCCATCAGCCCCTGTCCCAGTGATGCTGCAGCAGGGCTGGTCTCCCACTGCTCACAGCCCTGCCCTGCCCGCCCATGGGCCCCACCGAGCTGGATCCACCCACAGGTCCACATCCCAGCCCAGCCTCTGCTCGTCCGTGTCCCCAGGGAGGTGCCTAGTGCTGGGGCTGGGGCTGCCCTGGTGTCCCCTGGCTGCCCTGCTCCTGGCTGGCAGGCAGGGACAGGCCCTGGCTGCCAGGCCATGCCATGATCGACCCTGGCAGTCCTGGCGCCTGGCAGTGCCCTGGCAGGAGACAGTCCAGGACTACTTAGGGCACTGTGCAGGGAACACAAATCTGCTAATGCCTGTCATGGACAGAGGTATGGTTGCTAATGCAAGTGCACCCCAAGTAGGAAGAGGGTGGCTTGACCAGCTCCAAGCGCTAATGTAAATCAATTCTATGTAGAAACAGAAGTTTGATTCACCCCGGTCATCTGCTCCGTTATTTGCTATCATCCCCACCACCTGCATGTGTTTTCTTCCACAACTGCGTGTTTGTTGCTAAAAAGATCTGTGCAGAAACAGTTTTCTTGGGGAAGATGCACTGCATGTATGTGCTAAGCAAAATTTCTCCCTGAATGGCAGCGCCTTGCAATGTTTCCCAGCACAGACAAGGCTTTAGATCCTTCTGTCAGTGTCAGCACCACCTCCAAAATGGCCCTTTTTAGTTCGTTTTGAGAGTAAACAAAGCCAACTCGCATGAAAGTACCACCAGCATGGAAGACCAGCGCCACGCGATGCAGCAGGGAACAGCTACTGCAGTTTTGACACATGCTGCCTTTCCCACCATTCACAGCAGATGAAGGATGCCCGGGGACAGGCTGCCGTCCCACTGCACATGAGACAAACGCGGTTTTTAATTTCCTTGACGCGCTGGTTACTGGAAGTTTTGTTCATTGAAAAAAAAAGAGAGAAAAAAAAAAGAAAAGCAGATCTCTGATACCTCCTTGCATGTGGAGGAGGACTTGAAATGAAAAGTAGTGAGAATTAAATAAAATAACTCTAGCCCTTAAGACATCTAGCCTGAGTTAATGATAGCTGATTTTCTTAGTATTCCAGTACTATGATCACACTCCCTCCTCCAGATAAAAGCAACAGAGCTTCATAAGAAAAGACAACTCACCTTTCTTGAACTGCTAGTGCTGTTAGCATTAATAGTTAGAGGAGATAATTTTCTGGTTGAGATGACAGCCAGAGTTGAACAAAGGTTTCTTACCGTTAAGGACAATGCCATGCAAACAAAAGTGAACTTCTTGATATGTGTCGCTGTGACGGTGCTGTTGGTGTTCACCAATTTATTGCTGGGGTTATTCTAGGGTGAGAGAAAGAGATAATGAGCATTAGCTTGGCTCCAGACTACGGGGAGGCTGATGGCACCAGGGTCATGTGTTGCACCTGACTGTCTGTGTGCGTGCAAGTCTGTCTTTGCTTGTTTGCTTTTTAACCTAGAGGTTTCTGAGTACTTTGTACCATCACAGAATATTTTCCGCTTAAACTGACAGCAGCTGCTCCTATGGTCACTGAGGGCTGAGTAATCTCCCTACTTTTCTAAGGAGTAAGTCCTAGGTAACAAATTCGGCTTTAGAAAAGGGTGATAGCTCTTTCTAAGGAAACCCTATGTGATTTTTTTTACCTTAAAGCTTGTAGCATATTTTCACAGAAAAATAGGATTCCATTCCTTTTTACCACAGAGTATACCAAATCCATACACCAATGCAAGCACCCTTACTGATCCAATTAGACAAGTAGGTAATATAAACAAAGCTCCTGGAACAGCTGGCTCCATTAATGCAGTTTAATGAAGAGAACATAATTAGGACTATTAGATGTTCCACCTTGAACGTGGGCTCTGTACTCACATGGCAGCAAAGTTTTATTTAAAACAACAATAAAAGCCCTCTTCCAAATGTCTAATATAGCAAATGAAGCTGAAGATTTAAAATTGTCCTTTGGGAACACATAAAAACAAACTAAATGGTCTGTGAAAAGAGAGGATGGGATATCAAAAGCAGGGCACCATTTGGAGCCCTGTAGCAATAGGTTGTTGGGTCATCTATTGCATTCACCCTGGGGCTGTTTGAGAAATACAGGTATGTGCCCATGCTGATAAAAGTTGTACCATGAGATGTAGTACAACATTTATTCATCCTTGAGCTAACTCAGGCAGAACAGCAGTATCTGTCACGTGGTCAGTCTCCTAAAGGAGGCTGAAGTTACTCGTAAGAGAAATAGGAACTTATGCAAACACATCTTGGGAATGGACAAACTGAATGAGAGCTCTGTGAAGGGTATACCACTTCACACACATTCAAGTAGTTGATGGAATTTTGCAATTTAAAGCTTTTGTGGTGATCAGTGCAGGGATGGCACCTGCACAGCCCCATACTCCTGCTTAGGTATCTCCTTGGGTGCATGAGGATGCATGTAGGCACCCAGATGCTAAAGCGGGAAGCTACTCCCATGCCTGCCCTTTTTGAGAACAGTTTATGAAAATTCTCTGTAAATATTTTTTTCATGTGTCTGTTCTTATTTTTTGTGTTTCTGAAGAAATACTTTGTTGCTGTTAGATTTTATGTATGTGAGGATAGGCCTTGCTTGCATCATCCACCAGTGTATAAATGAACTCTGCTGCATGGCTCAACTTTCTAACAAAGCTAAAATAACAGAAAGGAAAGAAAGCAAACCCAAATCCAGTCTTCCAAAAGGGCTGTGAAGAAAAAGGGCTCTTGTTTGTTCCTACCTCGCTGCTGCTAACTCTGCCCTTGCTGTACTCCACCCTTTGCTCTAACTCTTGACCACGTGCTCTTTATTCCTATCTCTTGCACACAGTTTAGTTCTTGGATCAAATACCATGCAGATTATGGAGCAAAAACAGTATCCACTCCCATCTGTTAATCAGATAAACAGTGTTCACAAGTCCTCTCACAGTCGGTGTTGTTGCTCTGAATCAGATGGCAGGCACAGTTCATTAAGAGTAATGGCATTATCACCGTATAAAACAGCAAACAGAGCACAGAACTAGGATATGCCTGTTTTCTTTTAGCAAATCAGTAGTAACCCTTAACCAGAGTGTAACCGCTAGGCCATGAGGTTGCTCTGGACACGAAGTCTCATAAAAGACTTAACCGGGATTCTGCATCTCTCTTACAAGTGTGAACAGAGGTAATGATTTCCCTGCGAAGACAAGAATCTGACTTCTCCAGTAGAGCCACTGCAGAGGGGCATACTTTCTGGTTCCCAAACCCCATCAGTCAGTTAAGGCAATGCAGTGTGCTTCTGATTGCCATCAGCATTGCCAGTGGTCTGAGTAACTGGCAGAAGAAAATGGGAGTTCACATGCATGCAAACTGTTTCAGCGTCTGGAAATCACAGCAGAGGCTTTACAGAGTCTGGAAATAAAAAGTGCTTCTATCTAGACTCTTCTGAGAAAGCTTTAGCTTAAGGAAACAAAGCTTTTAAAAGGCATGGTGACACGCGAATGACATGTGACCGAGGGTAAAGCAATTCTCACAGCAATCTAAAAAAACCCACTGTGGGTTTCTGGTTTGGTATTTATTCTCTGAAAGGTATGGTGGAGGTATTTGCACACATAGTTGCGAGGATGAGATACCCTTTATACTGCTGCTACCACACTTAGCACGTTTTATGCCAAATTGCTCTTAAAACGTGCAACTAAAATCCCTGTTGAATACTTTTTTGGCAATTACATAAACTGTACCTAGCCTTACTCTAGCTTTTTCTTCCTCATATTTGTTCCACAAGAGCTCTATGAGAAGCCTTTTAACTCAAATAAACAGACAGACAAATCAGGCTCACCACTAAAGCTGTCAGCACATCTTCCACCAGCTAAACGAGACCTGAATTTAGGAGTCTTAATTGCTGTTAATTTTGCTTGGCAATAGTGCATTTGATTATAGCTCGTAATAGATGAAGTTAGCAGCCCCTGTGTTCCCTGTCCCAAACCATTCTTATCTTGCAGTTTATTGGTTTTGCATCTGCAGTTCCTTTTCAGCAGCATGACCTCTGAGAAATCCTGCATATTGTATGTTATTTGACAGGTCAATTTAGCTGTACACAGGCAGGTTAGGAAGTTATGACTGATTTGACTTTTATTTGTTTTTAAATTCTCCTTGGAAATATGGTGGATCATATCAAATGAGGCTTGCTTCAGTTAAGTACATCCCTGAACAAGAAAACATTTTTTTCATCAGTATTTGGAACCAGAAAGTTCAATTACTAATTGGTAAATAAAGGGAAGGAGAGGATCTGGCATTTGAATTAGAGTGTCACAGGACTCGACTGTTCTTCGCACAACATATGGGCTAGTGAGAACCAGTTCTAAAACAGAGCAAAAAAAGAGTCTAAACAAAATTAATTTGGTTATATATTTACTCTGTGCTCAGTTCCAGGAGCAGCCCTTGCATTCTTAGGTAATTACATGATTTGCCAACAAAAATCTTCATAGTCTTGGTCAGCTAAGTCAGTACTACTAAAATAATGTATGTTATCTATGTTACTGTCAGTCGATGAAACAACCTTTGCTAAATATTAACATAAACAAACGAACCCAAACCCCTTTGAGAGATACAGCAGAATCTGGAGCAGAGACATGAGCTTGCTCGCTCACTGATGGACACTGTGAGAAATCACTTAATTAGCTAAGTCGCTACATCATAGTGAGTCAGTGACGACATTTTTAATCCTTAAAAATACAGCACCTATCTATTCAAAAGGTAGCTTAATACCTTGTAACACAGAGCTAAGGTTAAAATCATAAATCAGACAACAGCTTGAAGCCACCAAAACCCAAACAATTTTAACTAGGATTTTAAGAAAACCTTATCAGTAGGACAAGGAACAATAGGCATCAAAAGCAAAAGTAAAGAGAAGCAAAAGAATAGATGGCCATTAATACAGCCCTGTTTAATCTTTGGTTGGTTTATTTCTTAAAGAATCTGTTACACTTGATTATGGAGCCATGAACTAACTTTCTTCATATTTATTTGGTAGAAATTCCTCTGACATCACTGAAGCCACCCCTAAATTAAAATGTTGTAACAGAGAGAGGAGGACCACGGATGTGAAACCACATGAAAGGTATTTATTACATCCCTAACATGGGCACTCACCTTGTCAAAAGCAGGGTATACTGCTCTGATCTCTGTCAGCCAGCCATACGGCATGTGTCCCACAGGATACGTAGCTGTCAGAATCGCCACTGCCTATGAAAAGAGATAGGGAAACATGAACTTCCAAACTTTGAACAGAACAGTTGAACTAACATAGGGTGCCATTTCCCACCAATATCACCACATTGACCTTGACACAGCGAGAAACCAGGCAGGCGACTGGAAGTTCTTTGTTTCAGACAGACCGTCAGAGCAGCCATCATTTGCGTCGGCATTTTAAACTTCGGAAATCTTCCGTGCCATGAAGCTATGTTACTTAGCTTTGTTGTTTCACCATCACTCTAATATTTTGGGATAATAGTTAACCTAAGCTGGTGTGTGACCCTCAGCCAGCTGAATAACCTCCCTCCCACATTGCTCCTGTATTATTTTACCTACAGACACATGAGTAGCAGAATGCCTTACAGCCCATGGTAGCTTTGGATCATATTTCATAATTTTAATTTCTATACATTTTACTTAGCCATTTGTAAGTAGAACGGTTTTAAGACATCCAGACAAACTACAAAACATTAGGGGTCAGTGGCTGACTGACTTTGGACATCAAACTGATTGCTCTAGGGCAGGAGGCACTTCTGAGACAAAAAGAAAAGCTCTCCCCACTTTGGTGCTCATCAACAAAAACCAGACAAAAATAATTCCAGACGATCATTTTATCATGAGAAACAATTCACTGCCTGCAACGTAAAACTAGGCCCTTTTGCACTTTCACAAGTACAGTCCAAGAGGTACATCAAAGACATAAACCCCGCCTGCATGTTAATGTATGAAAGATTTTGCTGATGTTTCTGATTTCTGAAGAAGTCCAAATACATGAACTTCATGTCTTTCATGTAGGAAGGTTGTTTAGGGACCTGTTCCTGCAGCTGTTTGGAAATCTGCTGTCACCCCAAGTTTTCTAGTCCTCAGAGCCAAAGTGCGCATCTGTACTGAGAACTGCCCACCTCTCTTAATTCCAGAAATCAAAGTGTTTGACTGCCTTTTGTTTGCAGGTTCAGATCTGTTACAATTCACCTAAATTCAGATTCATTTTACATCTGGCAATGGTAGTGTTAAGACAGACTTTTTTTAATTACTGCTGTCTTTGTTTGACTCCTGAACTTTTGGTATACATTTTCTTGGTTATCTGAGCCCATTTTCTCGCTGTCCTTGGTTAAAAGATCTATACAAACACAGGACCATGCAGCAAGCCAATTTGTTTCCTGTGCTGTTTAAAAAGAGGGGGAAAAGTAGTGATATGCACAGAGAGGAAGAGTTGCATAGATTCTTCCCTGCTAATAATAACTTTAATAATGTTTAATGGACCTTGCAAAATTGGTTCGAAGAAAACAAATTGGAATTTTAAGACAGTATCCTTTTTAATTGCAATCCCCTCCCCCTCCCATTATTGTATTTTCAGCAGAATTTCCATCTGTATGAAACCTAACTAGGTTAAATCAAATGAGGAATATAAAAGATGATATTTTGCTTATTTTCATGATGAAGTCCAAAAAGACTGCAAAGACGCAGTAACTGTTAAAGAAAACAATATTTCACTACCACATTTTGTATGTTAGATTCCACTTGGATTAAATTATTGAAGATTTTAGCAGTGATTTTTCTTCCAGTATTTTTCCTCAATTGCTGGGATCCCAAAATATGTGCATGAAATATTTCATAAATGTCTAGAACCTGTATTTGATAAGTGAAAAAGCCCCCTGCCCCCCATCAAATCCAACACCAAAAAAGGTACCTCAACCACCATAACTGTGCTGGCAGCCCAAACAGAAGCAGTGCGAGTTGGCCAATGCAAGTGGACTTGCTGTCTTCGTGAACATGCTACAGCCTAGCCCTTCACAGTGACATCCTGGCCACATTGAAAGTTGCTGATATTATTGAACAGGGGACCTATAAAACTTTTGTGTATACTGATGCTCCCAAACACTAATGTTATCTATCTGTGTTGCCAGCATCTCCCTTTTCAGAGGCAATTATTTCAGAAGTCAGAGAAAGTTGAAATGTGACCATTACTGTTTGTGTAAAAAGGCCAGCAAACCACCAGCTATGACTTGTATTTGCAGTAATCCTAATAGCAACAAAATGCAATAGGCTAGTCATGCAATGTGATGCATCTAAAATCAAGTCACCAAGAAATGCAAAACTGATCTCTACTAACCTGTTCTGGCTCCCCTTGTACTGAGACTGCTACTAATGCATAGCCTGATCCCTTATTTAGACATGTAGAAGTGTTAATGTTTCCTAAATTCTCTCTCCACAGCTGTTTATTTGCAGTCACTGGCAACTCCTGAGCAAGTGAAATACACAGCATTGCATATGACAAATGAGCAGTGCTGAGAGAATATTTGTTAGGCATCAGCTGTTTGAATTTTCCTTTCCATTTAGTATCCTATAACTTTGTTTTTCCTATAGAAAAAACATGAGAGATGTGCTAATGACTATGGGGCTATAGACATTCTCCCACTGAAACTGGCAGCAAAGATCCCTCACAGTTCTTAAGGTCAGCTCATGGTGAGCATTGGTGAAGGCTCTGCATGATGATCATAAGTGTAGCTCCCATCAGCTGTAGGACACTATCAGAGTAATCTGAAATTCCTCAAGAGAAACAGGTTGCATTTCACATCCCAGCCAGGAGACAGATTTTTTTAATGTGCTTCCTTACGCCTCTACCCTGTTCTGTGTGATGCACTGACTGCTAACAGTAGGATTGTTTCACATCGGTTTTCCTGCCCATAAATATATGTGACATGAAACAGCGGAACATGGGACTACAGACGACTTTCCTAAAATCTCTGGGATCTGAACGCTCCAGAGCCTATGTACCTACATGCAGAGAATGAAAACCTGGGACACAGGAACTCTTCAGCGAAAAAATTCTACCGGCCTTGTTGAGGGTGAGGTCCCACTAGGCCTGGCAGAAACACTCACGGTAAGAGTCCAAGCAGTCTTCTTTTCAAGGACAAAGAGAGCACTAAACAGAAATGTACTTAGGACAATTTTTTTCTTGCCAACACGGCTCAGAAGAAGAACACAGAGGCAACTCTATGTAAATGGTCATTTGCTGTAATGGGGAGCACTGACTTTCTTACCTCTGTGGCTGAAGAACTGCCACCTAGGTCCCGGGAGACAAAAAGGTTGACAATGGGCCTACTTATTCGCTGAGTTGCCAAAATTAATGCCAAAGGCCACCAGAAACTCAGCATCTTCCTTATTGTAGCCTCTCCCTGCAACACATCGGAAAAAATAAAAAAACAAAGAAGTGGCTTTGGAAAGAAACACGCAGAACTGAACCAAAAGCAGAGAGAAAGGATTTTTGCTTTTCCTACCCACTGTCAGTTTGGCATATTCATTTCAATAGTTTTCAATAGCTGGAGCCTAAAGTATTTTCACCCTTGTTATCGATACTGATTCCAAAGAAGCTGTGTCATGGATCTCAATAAATAATGCATAAGGTATCTATCTGCATAATTTGTTCTGGCTACCAGACAAAGATAAGTGAACACGAATATGACATTTCGGGAAAAAGAGGAATTTTGAGTCCTTGTTCCCTGTGAAATAAGGTGTCCACTTAGTTCATTCCGTGCTGTCTTACAGCACTAGAAGGAGAGAGCTCAGTACAGAGGTGCTCAGCAGACAGCACATCAATACCAATTGGAGCATTGCCCCATGCGCGCTGTTCCTGGAATAGATTCTACTGTGTCTCTCTAAGTGAATTTTTTTTCCCCTGCAGGACGGAGAGAGGAGGCCCTTCATGCACAGTGGTTTAATATAGTATTACAACACAAAAAGAAAGTTTAAAATTATGGAATTCAAAAAAGCGTAAAGTATTAAGACGTACCCCCATTTCAGGCCCACTTCTGTCAGGAATGACATCATGTATGTTCCTGTAGTATCCGAGGCATAACGTGGTACATCGGACAAGTGCTCCCATGTATAAGGACAAGATTGGGATGAGGAGAGGCTCCCTGCACTCCAAGTGACTGTGAAGCAAAATGGCTACAAAAACAACCTGCAGGGCAAACAAATTAATGATTAGTAATGTGTCTGTCTGATTCTTCAGGGCCTACATATCTCCTTTCTGACTCCAGGCTAGTCCATCTGAACCAAGAACCATTCATGACTACAGTATCTGACTTGGAGCTTGTGGCATCTAGAAACTTTTGTCAGGATCCCCCCCTGCATTCGGTCACACAAATGAGAAGAACAAGAGTTAACATCATACAGAACCTCTATTAAACAGCACTTGAAGGTATGGGCAGGTGTCAGACTAGGAGTCATAAATAGGAGAAGGTTAGCATGAAAGTCTGGCAAGGTCTGGCACCAGGCATGCGGCTGAGTGTCACCCTTCCCAGGAGAATGTGCTACTCTGATATGCACTGAGGCTGGAGACATGCTTCTAGGGTCAGCTTCTAAACCCTCCTTTTTTGGGGGAGGGGTGAGGGGGCAGTGGCAATTAAAAAGCCAGATGTTTCCAAGTATTCACTTCAGCATTTAGAAGCAGGAAGACTTATGTCATCCTAATTTTCTACTTTTTTGAGAGAAATTTCAGTATTTCATCATTCTCTCTTCAGCTATCTGAGTGCCACACTGATGTAACTGAAATGGAAATTTTTGGGCTAATGAACAGCTCATAATTCAGTCTCGTAAGATTAAATGCACAATCCAGAAAATGCAAAAAGGAATTGATTAATGTGATATTATTCTCTTCTGTTAAGTACAGAGTTGATGGCGTGCCTGTTAAATTCCAAATGCCTCTGGATGGTGGGGGGGGGGCACGACTGGGAAGGAAACTGTTTCGTTCTGTTAACAGCAGAATCAAGGACAACCCTGCTGGGTCATGCTGGCATTCAAGTGACTTACAAAAAATACAAAACATATTATTCAGGGGCAGGTTCTCTCCTTCACTGCTAGAGCTCAAGAAATACTTAAGAAGAACCACACTGTGCAAATGTGTATTGGGCAGGCCATGTTGTTTATGAAGGTTTGCAAAACTGCTCTTTTGAACACTACAAAAGAATTGTTTTTCAGTAAACAGAAGAAAAATCAGTCACAAAAAGGGTGTGTATGAAGCTACCCAAGGAGAATTAGCTACTGCCTGTGCACCCATTGCTTGTGCAAGGAGCAAATGTAGCTGTAGGGAGTTCTGGGGTGTGGAGAATCACAACTTTTTGTCTACCTGATTTGCTCTTGCTCTGTGCAATATTTTGTTGAGAGAAGATGACAGCTGTCTTATTCTTCACAACCCTGGCACCCCACTCACCAACCATTCTGGAAAGGGCATGTGTACTATCGCCAAAATAAGAATTTGTTTCTGTATTTAGCTGTATATCACCTGACATGCATCTAGGGTCAGTAAACTTTGTAGGTCACATCAGGACAAGAGCAGATCCTGAGAGTTAAGGTCATTTACAGTAATTGGTATTATCTTCAGGGATGTAGTGCAGTACTGTAGAGGGGCAGACCTGCCAAACACAGAATAGCAGCTGACTGAATGGTTCAACTTGGTGTATGGTTTGCTCATATTTAGTGGGAGGAAAATGCTATGGAAAATTGAACTAAGTGCTGTTGACTTCATATTTCCTTGATGTTCCTTTGATGTCGTACTGTTATTATCCTCTTTCTTACCCAGTCACTACACCATTCAGCTGGTAATGGAGCAGTACAGCAACTCTTTTACAGGTTACGGGACTCTCCACTTTGCAATAGTTTTATACATGCTTTAAAAAGAGGGCTGTATACTGGTTCTCAAATGATACAACACTGGCCATCGGCAATGTGTATGAATGTTGTTTTTTAAATGTGTCTAGCACAAAGCAACAGGATATTTAACACCTCTCTCACAAATGAAAGTTCAAACAACATTTGGTCTTCCCAGGGGCCATCAACACAGACCCCTTCTGCTCCAGTTCTGAGCCTTTACCTTTTGGAGCAGTAACAAGAACAGTGCCACACCGGCACTCAGAAGATGGTTTACACTACTGCATTTCACTGGATCACACAGCACGTGCAAAACTGACAGGTGAACTGGAGAATCAAACCCTCACTTCCGCACCTACAAGCCCCACTCAGGATTTCAGTGCAACTGTGCGAAGTGTGGGGGAGAATACACATGGAGGAGAAGGGTCTCTTTCAAAGCACTCTGTCATCCTCAGGATTGGTAGCAGTCATTGGTCTCTTTGCCAGACCTTTCTTTTTCCCAGATGTACACATGTATATATATAGGTTGTTTCTCAGCCACTCTGAAACAGGGTTGTGGAGGTGCTGGAAGACATAGCCCTAGCCCAAACAGTCCTGGTTGCCTTCTCCTGACATTGCTTTGGGACTGACTTGATCCGGTCAAGTGAGACTAGCCTAAACCACAACTGTCAGAAAACAGCCTCCACACGATGGGGAAACAACTGGAGAACAGCGCACAAGATTACTTCCTCTGGTGTGCTGTTCATGGTAGAGAGAGAAGACAGTCTCTGTACAAAAGAGTCCCTGCTTAGGAAAGCACCTAATCCATAACACAATGGAAACAGTGACTGCTAAGAGGAGGTAATGCATTACCTGAGCTATGACATCTGAGATGGAGGCACATCCCACTAGGAAACTGTACTTGTGTTTCAGCAGAATCCCAGCATGGGTCCATGCCTGAAAAAAGGCAGAGAAGAGTATAGGAAGTCATTATGATATTTGTGAAAGATTTCAGGTCCCAGAATGCTGTTTTCTGGTTGTTACATTGTACACAAACAACTTATAAAGCTGTTTTCCACCAGCAGTACCTGGTGTGAAGCTGGGCAAATGTTAAGCCAGTAGTGCAGAGAAAGCACTGCTGCATTCAGTTCCTCATTGCCAGGGCTGACAGGGAGAATGGGAATAATTTAACAGACTGTATAGAAATTTCTGGGCAGACCTAATAAGAAACTGCCCCTTCTTCATAAAACAGATGCTGCACAGGATGGATTATCATACTAAATAATCCGAGGGAAAAAGTGTTTCTTCTCATTCACCATCTGGATACACCTCTGAAGTGTAATAATCATTGGCCCACTATACTGAGTCCTCTCTGGAAAAGAAAACTTAATGATCCAACTTCTTTTTATTGTCAGCTACTCTTTCAAGCAGACAAAGTGGTAAAGAAAGTGGCGGAGGCATGCCATGAGAAGGTTACCAGTTTTACACAGAAGGGGAGGTATTAAAAAGAACTGCCATATTTTTAAGTTGTGCAGGCCACAAGCAGTATGCCTGGTGATATGGGAAGCAGCAGCCCACCTCATGCATGGCTTTCTTGCCCAAGCATTTGAGATACACTGAACTTAGCTGTGCTTGCAAAAATTGATGGTAAGAAATATCTTTTCAACAAATTTGCTTTGAGAAAATACTAAGCTTATTCCTTCCGAGCTCTGCAGGTGATCCGGGAATGCAAGGCAAATTCAACTCTTTCACTACAAATTGGAATGAGAGGACACAGACAAATGGCGCAGCTCATCACAAGATGATCACTGCTTTCCAGCACATGCATAGTCTAACAAGGCAGCTGAGGTTTTTTACATTTGTCATGATCTCTGGATGCTCAAAGTCCACCCAGATGCTTTAACCAGGTAGCAGGAGATGATGTGTCCAGGTATATCCAGAGCCACCACTTGCAAAGGACATACTCGCCTTCTGCACACCTCCAGTTTCCCATTGGATAACAGTCTTTGCAAACTAAAGTCACAAAAAAACCCCAACCCCAAAAGCCATTCATATTAAAATTCAGTTCTGATTCAGGCACTCACCATGGCATCCATAAAAGGGAAGGCAGCAAGATAAAGGAAGGCCCTCCGAGTTTTACTTCCCACTGATTCATCCACATGGTGCAGCTTATTAATAATGTAATACCCCAAATCACTATATGCTGTAGAGACAGAAGAATAGGAATGAATAATAACAGCTACATATGGACTCTGGGCAAGATACTCAGAAGTACCTGAAAGACTGTGATGTCTAGGAGCTGAGACATGCATCCACTTAGCAAACAGCTGCAGGGGCTTCAGGATATTACAGCCTCACCAGCTGCTGTTTACAAGTAAGGAGTGCTCTCATGCTTCTTTTTCAAGTAACCTTTGGCAGAGTAGTGATAACAAATGGCTGGGTTGGGAGATGGGTATAGTAAGTGCCACATCTGTTTGCTAAAAGAACACACTGGTACTCCAGAAAATCTACTGCTCTTTCATTAAGTCAAGGCATTGTGTATTTCACGGGCTGTAGTACCGTATAAATGCTGAAACCATCTACTGTCACTGCATTCTCAGGACATTACCTGTAAACCTGTAAAGCTGAAAAAGGATACTATGAATTGTGAAGGCATGCAACAAATCACACGCATTCTGCCTCTCCCTTACTTCGCCTAATGATCACCTCTGCTGGGACCTGTCAGGGCACTGCACGGTTCACTGTACAGTCTCTGGGCAGCCTTGACCAGCCTTAGTTTCCCTCCTTATCTAGAGCTGGCATCTCAGGAGCCACAAGTCAGAAAAGGGCACCGTCGGATATCAGAGGTTTGCCACTTCCAATCACCAGTATGTTATTTTGCCATCCTGTTTCAACTCAAAATGGGAATTTTCAGTGTTGGGCAACATGCCTCTTGCAGGCTCTCTTCCCAAGGTGTTGGGTCGAAGACAGCACAAATGCAGGGACTCACCACATGTCTCTCTAAAGAACTGCTTACGTCTCTATTAGTACCCATGTTATCCTGCTCTTTTAATAACCCCAGAGCCCTCCCCATGACCAGGTATAACAAAGAGCTAGCTAAGGCTGGAGTCTCTGAACTACGGGGACTTCAATAATATGCACAGTTAAATAATCCAAATAGCTTTTAACCTTTTATAAACCATGTTCTAGACCTGCATATTATTATGTAGTTTCCTCTACACGGCTGAAATAGCTGTTAAAAGAATGATTAGGTTGTAAAGTCAACCTCCCAACACAAGTAATGGCAGAATTACTTGTGCCTGGGGAATCTTACCTCAGTTCTCTTCCACTTGTGTCTTTTCTAAGATAATTATTTCAAATGTGAATATCTATCTGATTTTTGATTTATAACAACTCTATTATAATTGTACAGACCTTCATATCGGGTATTTCAGGAAAGTTATCCTTTTCATGCATGCAGGTCACATAATCGGATTGACAGACGCTAACACTAGTTGTTCAATTCAACCTTTTTAGCCTAAAACTCTCATAACTCATAAACAGCATTTGGAAGTGATTAAAGAGGAGTTTAAGTCATCATTGTTTTCTGATGGCTTAGGGATACAGCAGTTAAATGGTTAACAGGACTGAGAAGACTTTCTAAGTCCAAACAAGACAGAGTAAACAAGGTAGTAAAAAAGAAGGTGGTATGATAGCACTGGGAACAGGTACCAGCCTCATTCCAGATAATCAGGACTGCCCAAATGATGCTAAAATGTTAACAACTCCCTTTCCCTGTGCTGATCCCTATCTATATGTCTTTCATCTGAACTATGAGAGACTTGCAGCCTCTCAGTTCACCCAGTAATCCCCAAGTTGCTTAGCTATCCTCCTGAGGCACTCCCAGCCTTGTGTCCTTTTGAACTGTATTTAGGAAAAATCTTTGAAACAGGATTCCAACCTCTCCAGAGTCCAGGGAAGCCAGTTTAGTTCTTTAAGCGTTCATGTGCTTGTTGCAGTCCAGTCACACATCAAGCACAGCCTCTTTTTATTTTTGCATGAATACCCATACACCAATTTTTGCTCAGTATTTTGAAACTCTCTGTTATGCATGGATTTTTTGTGGTAAGTCCTTGTGGAAAGCTGCTTTTATGGCAAGGCAGTACATGGATGTTTCTGAATTGACTTATTTAAATGAAGGAGAAGTTTAGAAGGCATGTGAAGCAAGCCACCTGTGAGGGTCAGATTCATTGAGCTGTCTCTTTGGTCCTGTTGAAGTTGCTTTACACTTCTTCTGCACAAAAACTTAAAAAACTGCTACAGGAAACACAGCAGTATAATTCCCCACATGGGGACTGACAGAATCAGAGTCCAGGTGCTGAGGAACCTGCTCCTGTGGAAGGGCCTCCATCAGCAGTGCAGCGCTGGGAAGATAGCATGCCACAGAAGTCACCCTTTGTGCTCTCCATGCACTTCACCTGTCGGACTTCTCCTGCTTTAAAGCAAACTTTTAAACTGTTTAGAAAGTGAGTAGTAGGTAATTTTTTTGGCTTTAAAAGCCAAATTTAATTTTTTTTTTTTTTTAAAGTTTACTATCACAGAAAAATGACAGAATCAGATGGTACAGAGTCTGAACTACTCTCACTTGCAGGAACAGACAGTTCACCACAGGGTTGTAGTTTACTAGCAGGACAATCTCAAGGGACTTATACCACCACAGCCCACAGCACCACATTTTAGAGATTTCTAGGGATATCAGTGCTGTACTCTGTAAGCTATAAGATTCTTTTTTCTCCCCCTCATCCAAAAACCAGTCTTAACTGCACTTTTTAATGTGATTTTGATTCTAAAATCATAATGGCTAAACTTAAAAGATAGTTTTAAAATAGTCAACTATTTTCTTCCCCATGTCAGTAAAAGCACGCAATCACTTTTGCTGATGTCAATGAATGTTATCATCCTCAGAAAGAAAGTCTCAGCAAGCTGAGATTTACTGACAAATATACAGGCATGTGTCTCTGAGTTGTGAATAAAGCAATTGCTGATGCAATTAGAACTTAACCTTGGCCAACCTTACAAACTTATTATGAAGCATGGTACAAAATTAATAACAGAGCTGAAGAGTATTATGTGAAGCTAAAGCAGATGGCTCTTCCCATTCCTTGCATCATTTCAACCAAAACAGAGAAGTCCAACTCCAAGACAAGCTGTCTGTTTGTTCTCCTCTAATACCTCATTTAATTTGATATGTCTATGGATTAGTTTTGCTACAGTATTTAAGCAGGAATTCTTGCTTTTTTCTTTTCCAGTTGAGTTTAAGACCTAGAAGCTTAAGGAATGACTCTGAAACACTGCATACCTAATTGGATCTCCACTTCCCTACACTGATTACCATCACATAAATTTCAGACATTCTTGAAACAACGGAACACACTCTTAATGGTGCCAGCAGTCTCAAACAAATAGCTGTACCGTAGTCATTTTGGAGCTGTCTACTACCCAGCACATTACACTTACATCATAAAGAAAACAAAAAGAAGCTCTCATAGGAAGTGATACCATTTACTTCCAAACACAAAGCTACATATGTCAATATTAGCTTTACTGGAGGAAAAAAAAAATCAAAAAATGTTTTTGGGTTAAAGTGTGTTCTTTTCAGATGCATTCCATTTTCATACTTTGCTGCCAGTTTTAAAAATGAACATGGAGACTTGAGAAGTAAAAATCTATTCTGCTGTTGGCCAAAACTGGTGGTCAAGATTTCATTCAGCTAAGTGATTTAGGCAGATAGGAAAATGCCAATTTGCAAAAAAAAACCAAACCCCCAAACCCCCAAAACCCTGAATGGCAAATCTTCATTTGGAAATGGCACAGGGTACATAGATTTCTTTATGTCTTTCATTAGCCTGACTAAAAGCAGAAGCAAAAGCCTGTGTCCCCCTTGTAAAAACCCAGATGATCAGAGTATTTTAGGCTTTGTGATTTTTTTGCTCATAATAATAAATTAATTTAAAAAAAAAAAAGCTTAGGAGCATCTTAATGCAGACTGATTACTGTAATCATCTTTTTCTGTCCTCAGCTCTAGTTCCAAAATTGCATTTGTTGATTTTCCTAAATCTATCAATGACCAATGGTCTCTGAAATATCTTTAGGCAGGCCAATGTCTCATAAGTCTCAAAATTAGCCTATTTTAACTAAAAACCAATCATTGCTATCCTAAAATCCACAAATACTTCAGTCATAGGCTTTCTTCCTTCGTCCTTCTTCCTTTGCCCTGAATACCTTGCTGATAAGAAACTGCCCCGGTTGTGGGGGAAAGGTTGGGGCAGCTGGAGAAGCATGTTACTGCTTTAGCAATGGCCATCTGAAGATGCTGAAATAGGACACATTTTTAATGAATAATATTTTGTCATCTTTTAGAAAGAAAAAAAATGCCAGCCTGGATTATATTCTGATCTGTGTTCCTGTGCTATCATCTTTTTCCAGGGCAAAATGTTTTAGTATAAGCCAGTACAGTGGGCATGTCAGAAGAATACTTGACTGGAAAAAATAGCTCAGGTTGTCGTAAACCACTCTAACTCCTAATCTCTAGAAAATTCCAGTAGTGTTACATTGAAAGTGGTAGGATCACACCTGTGGCTCACTTCTTACACAGATCCTTCACGTATATGCAGTGACTGTGCATGTGGGAAATTCAAAAGAATCAGTGGAATTACTAGCAACTGCTAAAGATTTCCCCTGTGCAATCTGTATAGGGCGTGACGCATGCCTGCTAGCCTACCAGTAATAAACTGGCACAAAACAAATCACTTGCATGTCTTGACCATCCAATGTGCCAGAGGCTTGCCTGGTTACTAAAGTTCCAACTTTTTTTTCCTGGTAATGACGTGATCCACCATGTAGTTTTTAATCAGGTGTAGTGGGCACCACTTAAGGATGTCTGTTTAAGCAAAGAGGATGTTTCCCCAAAGTATCTTCTGCCTTGTCATTTCCAGAACCTCAGAGAGCTGTGCAAAACCATATTAATATGCAAAAGGAAACAAACCTTCTCGGTACACTATTTCTCAGTAAACTAGTGAAGGGCTGAACAATGCCATTTTATTGCCAAAGAAAATGTGCATGTCTTTCATGACACTGGTGTTAAAGGGACCCACTTAGTATGGAGGGCTTACCAGCAACACCATGAAATGCATTGTGTTAGCGTAATGTTATATAAATGAATTCTCTCCTCTGTCAAGCTGTCAATATTATAACAAGTCAAAAATATGTACAGACAGGCTTAGCATCTTGAATCCTTTCTCTTGCAGTCCAAAATTCCCACCAAAAGCCAATCTCTGAAACAATGAGACGCTTTAGACCCTGCCTAGGTAGCCAGCTGCCCACCAGGAAACCCTAACTGGTGGCAGTAGCTGCCCCCAAAATAGCACAAGGGAAGGAAGAGAGCATACTATCTTCTATTTACAGATCACAACTGAAACAGCAAATGCAGGAATACTGTACTGACCAAGGTTTGCAGCAGCATTATAAGTGGGACAAGAATATGGTTTCAAATCCCCTTGGTCAAGTCAACTTGTTTCTTGGTTCTTACTGCTACCTGTACAGGGGAGCGATAGGAACTGTTGGTAAGGACTTTGCGGACGTTCATGGGAATGTGGTGGGGTGATAACTTAGGGACCCAGAGCTTGCAACTGTGAGTTTGAGTGGTTTGGCTCAGCCAGTCACTCCCACAGAGGATTGTGTTAGCCCTTGTGGGGGAGCAGTAGTGGGGAGCTGGTGCTGAAGCAATGAAGCATGAGTCAGGTGGGTGAAACGGTCTGTTTTGATATTTTAAATGTGTAGAGGCTGCTGTTTGTGAGGACCTGTGTCTGTAGACTGCAAATAGTCTTTATCACAGTTGGAAATGTGGTGATTCATTGTGGTCACTGTGTTTCTACCACCACTTGTTTTCTTCCTTCTGACTCTTGGTACTCCTCCTTATTTCATTGGGCTTTTTGTTCCCTGTTCCTTCCTGGGCTTTGACAGTCCACGGCAGACAGCCATGTCATCTTCCTTAGCCCCGTACACATGGCATGTGGAAGAAATTCAGTCTCCTGAGTGCTATTTGTTTCTGTTTTTCATTGGCCAAGCATCAGTAACCTGTATTTTTGTCTCCTGTAGATAGTCTGTGATAGGCTTGCAGCTGCTGGGGAGTAGTTGCAGGTCCTAGGAGGCTGCCTGTCTGTCACTGGACTCCTCTTCCTCCTGCTAGGCAGGTTGTGCATCTATGGGTCAGAGGAGAATAATCAGGATTTGAAACATGTTCAAAGGAAACTTGGAACATAAAACTTGGCAGCATCACCCAGGCAATTGGTGCTAGAATCTGACTCCATTCTCTCGGGCGCTCTGCCAGTCTCTGCTGTGGCCTTTGCATATCTTCAGGCATAGACAAGTTAAAATACTAAAAAATATTTTGCAGTCTGCCACCACAAGCAGCTGAAAGACTGCATGACACCCTTTAATTCAGGACTTTAAAGCATGGTCAGTACAGCCTTCTTTCTTCTTTTTTTCTCCAATATCTGCAGAGAGGGCATTTCAGAGGTTCTGAACTCAGCTGGGCTCTATTTCCTGGCAAAGGCAAGAAACTTACCTGGCATGTTTTTCAAATGGCTGCCCCAAACACCTCCCTTCAATAAAAAGCCCTACACGGAAAATCCAGCTACATCTTTCACCTGGAAATTTGATAGTTATACTTTAAATTTTCTTAAAATCTATCATAGCTTAAAATAAAATGTTGGATGACTAGAAAATATTTTTTTATCCAGTTGGCAAAGCCAAAAACTTTGACCAGTACTGGCAGGAAAACAAGCGAGCAACTAGAACAGCAACTCTGGGGGCTGAAGAAACATTCCAGGCAGAGAAATATGAGAGCCAAACGTACAAATGGCCCAAAGTTTATAATACTGACTCAATAAAGCAGCCTCAACTGTAAACATATTGAAGAAGTGAACAATAGATACTGGTGAATTCAATTAACTTGAATGCATGGATTCAGCTTATAAAATCAGCAACAGCTTATCCCTGGTACAGAGTTGCCATGGATAGTGAGCTGTTACTGTAAGCATTTATTATGACTGTAACATAGAGTAAACAGCATAGGGCTGCTGTATCAGTGGTGGAATAAGAGACATGATGGTCAAAAAAACTGGAGTGCTTGGGAGGCAAGTGAAGCTGGAGAATATAGCTGGCAGCCTGTTAAAGGAGAAGAGCAGGGGGCATTTGTATTTACCAGACGGCTCTTGTACCTGCTCAGACAGGAACTACACGCTGACCAGCAGCACATGCTGCTCTTGAGATACTAACAGCCTGATAATGAAGGGTGCCTCACTCCCAGGCTACTCCATAATTTCATGGCAATTCTGGATATTGCCATCACACTCGCATTTCCCCTCTTTCTGTGACTTCCCATCTTTCTGTGACTTCCCATCTTTCTGCAACGGAATGACGCCCTACTGCTGGTCATCCAACTCAATCCTACTGCCTGTCAACCAACAGATGCCTCCATAGGCTGTTGCATTACGTCCCTCCTCCCATCCCTTAGAGCTCCCAGCTTTTAGGGTTGTACCTGTTGAATGCAATGCACTCTGCTTCTTGCTCCAGTGTCTCCTAGTCCTCGTTGCTGAGGTTCAGAGGCTTCAGCTCTGTGGAATGAGCCCAAAGGTGCAGGGAATCTGGTGCAGTTCTTGAAGGGGATGAAGTTAAAGTCTTCCAGGTCACGTGCCTTTTTATTGTTGTGGTACCGGCTGATGCTTGGGTTGATACCACATTTCTCCAGGTTCTTAGGAACTGGCGAATCCTGTGGCTGCCTTACTTTTTATGTTCGGTTCATATCTGCTTGTATATTTTCTTCTCTTCAGAGTAAATTCAGGGAGCTGGTCTCAATTTGGCATAAAGTGCTCTTAGTAACTACTTCTTTTACAGATTAATTCAACAGAAGTGGATGATGACTAGTGCTACTGGAGAGTAATACCTGATATTTCAATAAGCATGCTGGCACCTACTTGCTTAGAGTTTTGTACTGTGAGATAAGTAGCAAAGGGATAGGTACAGAGGGAGTACTGACAATGCCACCAAGTTCTGACAAACAGACCTACCAAGCACACCTTGAAGTCCTGCTAAACATATTCAGGCAGATACTGCTAGCTGATTGTCACTACCTAGCAGTAAGACTGAGCTATCAGCTTCATGCAACCTGTCAACCTTGCCAAAGTTTTTGCCTACACACCTGACTGAATCAGATCAGCAGCACATTCAGCCACCCAGCAGGCAAGCCCTGGAGGTGGAATCTGCCACTTAACAACCTGTTTAAAAAGTAATAAAAATTGCGTGGATGGGTATGACACCAGCCCAAGAGATGTAATCTCTTTTGCATTTCCTGTTCCACTTCCAAATGAAATCTTAAGCCTACAGATTCATCAGTTTGAAGAACAGGCAAGGGAAGCAAATTAAAAGACATATTAATTAGACATGAAGTGACCTTACCTATTAAGGTATGAAATACAGCAGCTACAGCGCCAGCCACAACCATGCACAAAACTGCTTTGGTCCTGTCTCGCTTGCTGTTCACAAACACCAGACCTACATTTTTGAAGTCACTCATCGGACCTGTGAAGAACTTCATCAGGGAGTATGCCAGCCCATAGCTGGCCAGCATTTCCACAGCATCTTCCTTGACAGCAGCAATGCCCCTATTCAAGGCCTGTTGAAACACAGAAAGAGAAAATAATGTAGCACATGTGGAAGTGTATCAAAAACAGTGTTCAGCTGGTTTCTGAAGGAATAAGCAAGTTCAGCTCTCACTGTTTTCACCCTGAGTTGGACCTTATATTTCTGGGTTCAGCAGCAGTAATTTGTGACTTGTGACATAGACAACTTCATAATTTTATATGGACAGTAAGCTGAAGTGAAGGAGACTTGAAGGTAAACTGTATTGTAGGAACTAAGGTAAATATCTATTTCTAAAGTATATAATGGAACTCCTGCTATAGCAGAAGTCAGTCTCTTTCCTCTTTAGAGAAATTTTATGACCTGATAATAACGGTGGATAATACAAGACTATTTGAATGCCACTTTGAGGCTTTAGCCCTGAACTCAACAAAGCACAGTCCTTGTAGGCCATCTGTACAGGTAAAAACTCTGACATTATTATATGCTGAAATTTCAGGAGCTCAAACTTTTTTTCAGGGTAATGAGCTTTTCAATACATCCCATGAAATTGTTGTGAATAGCTCATACTATCCCATGATGTTTATTATGAAATTAGGCCTAATATGCACATGACTAAACATACCTGTTCTCCTTTCATGTATTTCACAAGGTCTAACCGTATATTCATTTATATCTCCTTGTAGCATATTTGAAAAGAAATATAACACATGTATTTCAAGACATATTAAGGTTCAACTAACCTACTAATTCATTCTAGGTCCATATTTAGGAAATGTCTGCCAATGAATCACTGAGAATTAGATGGATTATTTTTATAACCAAGGTGAACCATAGAAAAAATGTGTAACTGCTTCAGATTCCAGCTTGCACCAAAATGCTTCTAAAATATTGAATAAAAATGACAGAATGATAAATTTTATCTGCAGCGTGACAGCATCAATCATCCGATACACTCAGCAAACTGTTAAAACAAGATTCGATTCAAAAAGCATGAAGGATGAAATACGACATGTTTTCACAAGTATTTAGCTCCTATGGGTTACAGTTGATGTGTGCTGACAGGGCCATGGCAATGAGGCCAACCAGGAATATCTTTCCAACCCACCCTCCATATCTCAGTCTATCCACTTACACAGCAGTTCTAATACCACTTTTTCTGAATGAACAAACCAGGCAGAGTATCATCAGGTAACCGTGGTAAAGTTCTTCCATTTCAAATGTGAGCAGAGTCTTTTTGGTGCAGTCTTTGGACATTTTTTTTCTCTTCAAAGACCTCCTAATCAAGCAATTCCCATTGACTTAAAAAGAAACTGCATCCCCATAGCAGAAATAAGCATTTTTCCTACCGTTCTTTTCCACTCTTTCTGTGAGACGCGGTTATTTTCGAAACTAAAGCTGCACTGTCAACATAGCAAAAAGCTGTAGAAAATACCAACTTCTCTATCCTTGATATATGCCAAATGTCTGTCTTGCAATGTGCTCTGACCTGAACACCTGAGGCTCCAGATGTTTTAATCTGTCTTGCTCCAGTTTGTCCCTTCCTGAAAATACCATGTGTTAGATACGGAATATCTGCAGCTGCTATATGCAACCTTTTCTGGGGTACAGATAATTCCACCTATTGCATCAATAAGAGTTCAAATTATATTTAATCTGTAGATGCCAAAACCACTACTGAGTGCCTAAAACTGTACTCAAATAATTTGTGGAAAAGACAGTGGCCTCTGAAAGGAATAGTCAAGTTTAGTTGTCTTTTGTGATGATGCTTGTGATGAAGTTCTAATCGATATCAAGGTGTATACAGAGTTATAATAAATTTCCTGAAGACTTCGCATCTCCCTGTTGCTGTTGCCAGTAATAGGCAAATAGCCTTAGATTATGCCGTACAGGGGGTTCCTTGATCACGGCTTTTCCCTTCTCTTGCCTTTTGTCAACAGTGAAGTATTTCTGGCAGCTTCAATTTAAATAGAAACAGCTAAACAATTTCAGGTAGTCTGGTTTAAAAGCTTCTCGGCACATGGAAACAGCTGAATTGTTTCCAGCTCCGCTTCACAAGCACAAGTGCTTACTTCCTGGTTTGGACAAGTACTGAATACCAGAGTCTGTGGAGGATGCTAATCCACTTCTGACAAGGTCCCTGGGATAAGCGTGGCTTTAAGAAGCCACATTCTGTCAAGAGGCATGACACTATGATCCCTCTACAATCTTTGCCAAGCACAGTCCTCAAGCCAGTGAAACTAGCTCCGTGTGACTTTGGCCCTGGGGTAATTAAGTTTTCCACCTAAGTAGGACAGACAGAAAGACTTGAGCACTCCTCTTTCCCTCTCTGGTTTTATAGGCTGAACTCTGATCTCTTTTGTGTGAACAAATGACAGCCAAGTAGATACTTCTGAGTAATTTTCCCCAGAGACACAGTGTGTACCAGGTAAGGTAAACTGGCAAAATCCAAAAGGGACTTTTGTAAGAGATACATTGCCATTAATTTATACTCCTGTGGAACAGTTGGCTGACATGATGAAACACTCTAGAGGCTAGCCCTGAAAAAGCAAACCTCCTAAATGTTTCTTTGGAAAGATCCTTAGGAAATGAACAGTTAATAGGGTTGCACAAATGGTTTAGCTTCTGTAGCTTTCTTACTCCTTTTTCACTTTAAGATGACAATGCAAAAGGTTCTTCATCCTCAACTTCCAAACACTCTATGAGAACTTGTGTAGCTTTTCTACCCTATGTACCTTAGAATATTTTTGCTACTGAAGCTGTTGATGTCATATTTGATATCCTTAAATCCACAAGAAATCCCAGGTACTTGATAAAGCTGCTTTGGCTGCAATATGAAAGACACAGGCACTTGATCTTTCATGGCATGCCAGCCATGCAGTTGGTAATCTTCCAGTCTATTTTCCTGTTAGATTTCAAATTAAACCTCTCATAAAGGAAGAAAAATACAAACCAGGGCAAGGTCTCCATTTTTTTATCTGACTCCATTTTGTAGACTTTTTGTGTTAACAAAAATCAATAACACCACTTCATCAGTAACATCTGTATTCCATGTTTGTTTCACATGCAACAGAGCACATCTCTACAAAGATTTGTGTAGCTTGTCAACAAAATCACACAGAACTAGGTAGTAGTAATAATAATAATAATAATTGCAATACTTAATGTAAGAAGTTAGCTTGATTACACATATTTCAGATGTTGTCCTACTTTCAGCTGACTCATTCACACCAAGCTTGAAGGGAGAACTAGGAAACCCAGATGCTGGAAGAAAAGAAAAGATGATGGCACCTTCTCCTGAGTTTTTAATGAACAGCTAACGTAATACAGTAGTAGGTGAAAATGTCACAGTAAATTGCTATTCATCAAACCTGATTAAAACAAAGCCACTGACATTGCTGACCCTTCCTTTTAGAAATAACAGAATAAAGTGCACAATACTTCCAGGGTGTGCATCATCTGGTAGGTACACGAACAGGTTAGTTGAAGTAAGTCGTATTCCTAAAACACTTCTCAAAAAGGCAGGCACCAAGATCTACAGCTGCTTCTATGCAATGTCTTCTGTAACACATTATGTTATCACTAGAAAGATGAAATCTTTGTTAGAGGACCCAGTAACAATGCCTTGAGCTGTTCTTTATGAACAATCGTGTGCTGTCTGTAATGTTCAGTAAAATCAGGGAGGACTAGCATTTTTAAATTCCCATCCAAAAGATTCAAGTCAGAGGAAAACCAAATGATACACTTAATGACACTTCAAGCCAGTAACCACATCTTTACAATCTGGTACTGCAGCTGGCTTTATCCTCTTAGAAGGAACATATAAGACCTCTATCAAATTTCTAGAACGTGCATAATGGATGAATCCAACAAACTTTTGCATGCAAAGGCAGTGACTTAAAAAACAACAGTTGTAAGAAAAATGTCAAGGTTCTAGCTTGTCCTATTTTGCATGAGGTTTCAGCACTATTCACTAAAGTTGGCAGAAAAGGTTTGGTTCCAATCTACAGCCACACACCTCTGTTGCCAAAAATTCAAAGTCCACCTGTTAAGCTGATTCTATAGAGTTTGACCATTTCTCACATGACTGTCCTCTCCTAGAGACTACTGGACGACTGATGTTTTATTTTGTATTGGATTAGACATATAAAAGCATTAAAAAATCCACTGAGAAAGCCACACCTATTGTATATGTTTTCTTCTGCTTTTAAAAAAGTTTTTATTACCTATGTCCTGCATAGAATTTCAATAGTCTGTATCTAACCGGAAGGGCATATTTTCTACCTCATTTGAAGTTAACTATTCACTATGAAGTCAATACTTGACCAGTGCACGTGTTCCAAATAAGGGCAAGTAAAATCCAAGAAATGTAATTCTTGTCAGTCCTCAATTTTGCTTGTCCTGGAAAAGCAGACTGTGACCTAGTGGAAGCTGGCACATTCCAATAGCTTGTTTGAAGCTGGGATTCTGCCTGATATTTTTTCAAGTCTGTTCTAGCTAGTTATCTACCTAAGCGTGACATCAAAAACCCACTCAATTTGGCAGTAACTTGGACAACTGTATGTTCAGTTCAGCAAACATTTGTAACATGTTCCCCCTCACCCTACATCTTTCTTCCTACCTGCCCTTCCCTAAGAAAATGGAAGAGAGCCAAAGTATCCAGTTAAAGAGCAAGCTGACGTAGGGGACGGTCTTTCTCCTGTGTCAAATAATCTCTCTCCTGATGATTTGGCTGAATTTTCATTTACTAAATCCTATCACATTGAAATCTTCAGTATTAAGTGTACCAGCTGGCTCTGGCTGTTCTGCCTCCCCCGTCATTGCTGCAGGAACTGCACTGCCAGAGGGACCCCTGACAGATCCAATGCACTGTAAGCATGGCATAACCAGACTGTGTCACTGCTACCTGAGTGTTATCCCATCTGCATCTCTGCTTCTGGATGGGTTGCTCATAAAGGCAGAAGCCACTGGTAGGCAATTTGAGGGAAATACCTAGTGTTCTGACACAGGTCACTGTAAGACTTCCATGTACATAGACACAGAAGTGGGAGAAAATGGGGTAAAAATAGCATGCACACATTTATCCTGGAGCAAAAGGATTGCCCAAATGTAATGTATGAAGAGATAGCCCTGAAGGGTAGAAGGAGACTGACCTTGTAGCTTGAAAATGATGACTAAGGAGTGTTCATTGTTTTGGGCCTTTGTTCTGTTTGGGGTTGTTTTGCTTTGTTTTGCAACGCTTTTACCTTAATTCAGTATCTCTAATTTTCAGTCAGCATCTGTTGTAGATCATGTGTCAGATGACTGGAATGCCATCTGAGGTCAATTCCCATTAGCCCACTGTTAAAATACTTGACTTCCCCCATGTTCCCTTACTAAAGCTGGCCATAAGAGAACCCCCTCAGGCTTTTCCTGTCCACAGCACTGCAAGTGCTGACATTGGTTCAACCCACTGAAAAAAAACCAGTCCCCAGCAAGAGACCACAGCCTTGAACCCTGGTCTGAAGGAAGAAGAGACACCCATCCTGAAACAGGGACACCTAGACACCCCCCGTGGTATCTGGCCTATCTCTGGAGAGGCCATCCTTGGAGGAGCATTGGGACGGCCCTGAAAGTGAGAGCTGAAGTTCTTCTGTCTCTTGCTGCTTCCTAATTCAAAAGAAACTGGAAATGCAGGGCAAGTGTCACAGCTTTGTCTTAAAAAAATGTTAGCGTACCAAAATTTCAATCAAATTTACTCTGTCTGCTTAAGTAAGGGGAACATGGCCTCGACGAAAGCCCATAATACCCTATGAAACAAAAGCCAACCCACGAAAACTAGAATGCAATCAATAATATTTTTTTCCCCATTCACCTTCCTAAGCAGCAATGAAAAGCAAGAATGAACACTTTTGGAAGATTCCTACTCTTATCTGAAATGCCTGCTACTCTGTGACCATTATCAGGCTCCCTGTTTTACTTGCTGACACTATCCACTCACTATCCAATGTCAAGGCTGTATGAAAGGGAGGAGTTTAAATAAAGACTCTAAATCCAAACAACATAATTTTAGAGCGCTCACTGCTTTCACTTGACCTGGGATGCATCAGGGAGCAGCACTTTTTACTGGCACAGCCAGGAGGAGGCGTAGTAATAACTAGGCAGCAGTGGCAACAGTGAAGTCAGTGAAAACATGAAATCCTTCCCACTGCAAGAACTAAGGCAGAGGAGGACATGCTGGGGAGCTGGAAGAGTAGCTATGGCACACTACCCTTGGGCACTTACTGCCTGTGAGTAGATGCATGACCAACAACCAGCACAAGACAGAGAATAATACAAAAACCCACAGGGGGCTGCAAAAGATAATGGTGCTGGACCATGGGAAAGAAACCAGACCCAGTGAAGCCAAAACGTGCCTCATTTAAAACTACATTTGACAAAGTGCCAGTATATTTACAGCGGTGAGCAATCTTGGAGGGGTGAATCAGTTGCTGCAGATGGTCGCCTCCCCATGGGACGTGGATAACATTGATCCTGAAACCAAGACAGCTATGATCCATGATGGTGGGAAGCCCATCAGGATGTATTCCCCAGGTAGTGCCCATTGAACAGGAATGGCTGACACTTGTATGAAGGAGACCTAAACCACTACCATTTCCACTGATGGCTGTGGTAAGACAATAACCATTAACTTTTCCTGGCCTTTTTTAGGCAAGGAGTGCTTGTAGGGGCGCAGGACAGAAGCAAAATCAATAAGCCAGAGATACTCCCCCACATTATGACTTCCCTGGTATCCTCTGACTGATGCTAATCAGTTGTCCAAAATGTATTTAAGGTGAAACTCGCAAGGGAATGCTTTGCTCTCAAAGCAATATGTGAGCTTTTCATTCAGGTTTCACTGGGAGCTTATCCACAAAGGTGAGAAGCATTTGTGATTATGTTACAGAAGTATGGCTAACTCCAGACTGAGTTTATTTATCTTCAGTTCTTCTTCACATGGAGGCCAGAGACTCATTTTCTCTCAAAAGCTATTTCTGTTTCTAAGCCGATGAGTATAGACAAATAAGACTGAGACATAAATTAAGACACATAAAAATAGGAGAAGGCCGGCTCCCTGTCTCTTCAAAATGCCCTGTGGAATAGCTATAATTTCTTTACCAAATTCCATTTTGATTACTTTTAAGTGGTAGAAAGCACTGGGGAGGACACAAATGCATATTGCATGTACCTACGCACAAAGAATATTTGCCTTAACACAAGTGATACAGTATCTAGAGCAGTGCTCCTTCTTTTTTTTTTAGTTTCTCACAGAAAGACACTCTGTTCTCTTCCTCATATCCCCAGAGTAAAAAGTAAGCTGATTTACTATCAGTTGCATATTTCATAAAATCACATTTTCTCATGTTTACAAATTAAATCTCTGCAATCATAGAATCGTTTAGGTTGGAAAAGACCTTTAAGATCATCCAGTCCAACCATTGACCCTACTCTACCAGGTTGGCCACTAAACCATGGCTCTAAGCACCACGTATACAGGACTTTTAAACACATCTAGGAATGGTGACTCAACCACCTCCCTGGGCAGCCTGTTCCAATGTTTGATAACTCTTTCAGTGAAAAATTTCTTCCTAATGTCCAGCCTAAACCTCCCCTGGCGCAACTTGAACCCGTTTCCTATTGTCCTATCGCTAGTTACCTGGGAGAAGAGATCAGCTCCCATCTCACTACAGCCTCCTTTCAGGTAGTTGTAGAGAGCAATAAGGTCTCCCCTCAACCTTCTCTTCTCCAGACTAAACAATCCTAATTCCTTCAGCCGCTCCTCATAAGACATGTTCTCCAGACCCCTCACCAGCTTTGTTGCCCTTCTCTGCACATGCTCCAGCACCTCAACGTCCCTCCTATACTGTGGAGCCCAAAACTGAACACAGGACTCAAGCTGCGGCCTCACCAGTGCTGAGTACAGGGGCACGATCACTTCCCTACTCCTGCTGGCCACACTATTCTTGATACAGGCCAAGATGCC
>VYXH01003194.1:125305-148145 GCA_013397275.1 Burhinus bistriatus
TGGCTTGGCAAGCTCCTCCACCAGCTCCCTCAGCACTCTTGGGTGGATCCCACCTGGGCCCATAGACTTGTGGCTGTCCAGTTGGTGTAGCAGGTCACTAACTGCTTCCTCTTGGATTATGGGGGGTTTATTCTGCTCTCCATCCCTCTCTTCCAGCTCAGGGAGCTGAATACCCTGAGGATGACTGGTCTTACTATTAAAGACTGAGGCAAAGAAGGCATTAAGTACCTCAGCCTTCTCCTCATCCTTGTTGACAATCTTCCCCTCCGCATCCAATAAGGGGTGGAGATTCTCCCTGGCTCTCTTTTTGTTGTTCATGTATTCGTAAAAACCTTTTTTGTTATCTCTTACGACAGTGGCCAGTGCAACGACTGTTATAAGACTTGCTTGTCCACACACAGCAAATTTAATCTAAACAGGTCTCATACCTGTCAGTGTCTCAACTTTGGCATATTGCCTTTTTATTAGCATTAACTCAGTCTCTGCTGAAATACCCCTTGCATCTCACTCCTCCTGAAACGGAGATTGCCACTTTCTCCATGATCACACCTTCTCACTAAGCTCCAAAGTGCACAGACAGGTTCGGGTTGGAAGGCGTCCTTGAGGGCCAGCTTAGAGCATTGCTCCAGGCAGAACAAGTGGGAGATGTTGTACAGGAGACCCCAAACCTTCCCTGGGCAACCACCCTGAGAGGCCACCCTCACCCTGAACCTTAACATGTAACCAGAACTGGCTTCTGAAGAACCACGGTCATCTCCCTTGCACATTAAAAGACCCCCTCCTGCCAGCAAAGGCCACGCTGCTAGCATTGGCCTCAATCTCCATTTCTCACATTCCCCCCTCCTTTCCTGAAGGATCTTTTGCTTCATTGCTCTGTACCACTTCTCCTTGCTGCTCCAAAGACCTGCTCTGTCCCACCTCTCCTTGCTTTCTCTGAAGATCTTGTCCTTGACAGTAACTCACCTATATTTTCACAGAATCACAGGGGTTGGAAGGGACCTCTGGAGATCATCTAGTCCAAGCNCTCATTGCTGGGCTCATGGTCATCCTGTTGTCCACCAGGACTCCCAGGTCCCTTTCCACAGTGCTGCTTTCCAGCAGGTCAGCCCCTAACCTGTACTGGTGCAGGGGGTTATACCTCCCCAGGTGCAGTACCTTACACTTGCCCTTGTTGAACTTCATGAGGTTTCTCTCTGCCCAACTCTTCAGCCTGTCCAGGTCACGCTGAATGGCAGCACAGCCTTCCGGTGTGTCAGCCACCCCTCCCAATTTTTTGTCATCGGCAAACTTGCTGATGGTACATTCTTCCCCTTCATCCATGTCATTGATGAATATTTTGAACAGGACTGGTCCCAGTCCTGACCCCTGGGGAACACCACTTGTCACAGACCTCCAGCTAGACTCTGTGCCACTAATCACAATTTTCATCTCATGGCAAGAAATTATTTAACTCCACTTGCCTTCCAATTTTCACCCTTCTTGTTCTGCTGTTACTGGCTTTTTCATAGATATAACTTAGAGTAGAACAGTATTTTTCAGTTATTTAGGTGTTGTATTAGTTTGTTTTTTATTTCTAAGTTCATGCATTGCATTTGATGCTACGTTCTTGCTTTCTCATTTTTTCACATATTATAAGTAGTTCTATTAAGTGGTATTTTTTCACATAAAGTCACCTGACACTCCCAATTACAAGATCCTATATCTAGTAAGTCTGTGTTTCCCCCTTGAAAAAATCAGCCTAGGCAAAGACCCAAATTGCAAAAAAAAAAAAAAATCCAAGCAAATACTTTTCCCAATTGCAAGAACAGGGGAAATTAATGAGGTTTGTCCCTGGTTTTGTAGATTTTTTAACTCTTTTCCTTAAATTTTTTGTGTTAAAAAAATCTTAATGCGTGCAGCATTTGGTGAAAACTTGTGATATCTGGCAGACGCTGTCAAAAGTGTCTTTAAAACAGACCAAAACTTGGCCAAGCATCTGCAAAGTATGAGTTGCACAGGTTCAATAGAACTTGTTAAACCACTTTAACTGCACAGAAATCTTGTCTGTATTTCAGCTGTGCCCAGTGTGCTCCTGGGCATTGAGCTTTGAGCAGTGAAAGTGAAGCACCACACAACAGAGACCGTATAGGTTCAAGTCCTCAAGGTACCAGGAGACAAGGAAACACTACCTGTATGATTAGCTCAAAGCAGAAGGGAAAGCATTTCTCTTTCCGTGGACTGAAGTTGCAGTACCCTACTAAGACTTCTTTCTCTCAGGAATTGTGAGGTGGTTTATTCTCCCATCTTGGCTCTTGTGGAAAGGACCCTGGAGGCTAGATTTGTAAAATTTACTTTTATTGCTTCAGCTCTCTTATTTCTGTACACTTTCCACTCTTGGTTAGTGATTAAGATCCCATGTCCTCCTACTTGGAAGACAAATAATTTGCATTTCTTCACAATTCCCTTTCCATGTGGCATTTAAAGGATGTAATAATTCTACCCAGCAAACTCTGCAAACTCTGCAAGAGCAAACAAGCAAATTCATGGCTGTCAGTACTGCAGCAAAATATTTTAGTATCATTGCATGCACCATCCTACAACTTGATGGCTGCTTCAGAGATTACCCTACTGCTGCTATCATTTATAGAGTTACTAATTTTGCCACAGCCAGAACTGGTAGTCAGCTGGGAGGGGTGGGTTACTTTGTTGGCGTATGGCCATGCAAACAGATATTTTGGGGTTTGATGTAACAAAGAAGTGGAAGCCTCCCAAGATGAATGTCCTGCAAGAGGAACCTTCTGTTAAATCAGCTGCTGATCTCTTTGAGAAACAAACCCTCGAGACACTTAGTTCAGTGATAGATATCCAGGCTGTTTTGATTGCAGAAGATGGTGAAGTTCAGCTTCAGTGACAATGTGCAGGAAGGGACCAAAATGGTTTCAGATAATGGGGCTGTAAGGGAAGACACTCACTGTGCAAAAATACTTTTTTTCCTTAAATCACTTTCAGATGCGACTAAAGCACAAGTTAGTAACTCAAAAGTTGAAAATGTCAGAATTAGGGGGAGCTACATTTTGATGTCTGCCCCTTGCTCCCTCCCTCCCCCAGGGTAGTTCAAATTCATCAGTAACCAGTATGAGACCAAAGTAAGCATAGTTTACAAACTGCAACCCCTCTCTTGTCAGTGGAGCTCCCCTAGCCATTCAGACCTCTCTGGAAGTGTCATCACATACGTCTGCTAGGCAAAATATGTAAAGCAACAAAGTCTCTGCTATTTACTGAACACTACTTGTATATGATGAAAGGCTAAAGCAAACTGAAGCAAGTGTCTGTTCATTCAGCTTGAGTAAATGTTCTCTCTCTCACTGCAGATAGGAGAGGTTAGGAGCCTGCTGAGCAAATGCACAAAATTCTTGACTTGTCATATGGCTGGGCTTAGGAAAAAGAAAGGCAAATAAGTGGTTTGGTCTTTCATCCTCCCCAGTACTGCACTATGTCAAAAAAAACCCCAACAACCAATCTATAAAGTACATGTCAAAGCTGGTATGATTACAAAAAATACACATGACCATCAAATAAGGCTTCTGTGCCTGACTTGAGAAGCGGGAGCTTGCCCAGCTGTCCCTGAATGTGTAGTACAGCCCTACCTTTATGTGTAGTTAGTGCACTATGTAATTATCTGCTGTCCATTAGCTTACTCTTAAAGCATTTACCTCCCCATGTGGCCCAGCACAGACTTGTTACTTATGTTCTAGGGTTTTGCCCAACTTCACTGGAGCAGAACATATTTGAGGTCTGTGATGTTCATCAGCTGTTGTGTCAGGCGCAGGGAGCACGGCTGGTTAAGGTCTGTCATTAAGCAGCTGTTCTCTCCAGCGTGTGGCTGGCTAGGCAAAGCACAGTTTGGGCTACACAAAGCAGAGTTTGTTAGGTGTGAGTGCCTGTGACTGCAAGTGTAGAGCTGCCAGATTATTAGCTCATGTCTTAACTGCTTAGAAGCGACAAATAGAGGGCACCCAGATCACCAGCCTAAATACAAACTTGGTGTTTCTGCTGCTGGAAACACCCATTGTAAACGAAGTCCGTAACATCGGTAAGAAAACCTTTCATTTGTATCTGTTTTTCTTTCCCTTCCATTCTTATTCTTTGTACAAGCTTTATTAGGATGAGATTTAAGTTATTCAGTCAAATTGGAAACAAACTGTGGATAGTAACAGTGATTTTCTTTCTCTAGGGCTGGTGAATTTATTGCAAAACATGCTTTGAAGCACTTCCAGTTCTTACAGCACTTTCCAATACTCCAGTACCTCCAGAAGGCAACGGTCTCACTAAACCAGTAATTCTGCCTCTAGAATTTGACCTAATGTGTCTGTTTAAAATAAATGGGAAGTAGGTGGTAATGCCGTGGGAGTGGAGGAAGACAAAAAGGAGAACGGGCAGACTTTCTCCAAAGTAAATTTTGTCTCTCAGAAAATCTAATCTTCTATGTGCCCAGCCTAGGAACCTTGAACTTCTCTCCCAGTTCTTGCAGGTGGTGTTGACAGGATTGGCTAACATTTCCTTTTAAAAATAGCTTGACCGGTTCTCTCGGCATCCAATGACATGAAGTCAACAAGTCAGATCACAATGAAATTATTGCACATGGGTTTTTCCAGGTGGTGGGTGTATGGAGCACAGATAACTAAGAAGTTTTTCTTGAAATCATGCACTCTTTTTGAAACTCTCTTTCACTAGGGGAAGCACAGTAATATTTCTACACAAGCAAGGCTGAAAATACCCTCTCTGACCTAGAAGAGCAGGAGGCCATGGAAGAACCTGATTACTTTTGCTTATGTGATCTTGGGGCAGCTGGGAGCCCAATTGCTGCTGTTATAATAAATGGCTTTCCGTGATAATGGAAATACAGGTAAAATACCAATTAATCTGAAATGCAGTCAGGTGAGATATGCTCTGTCCTTACTGGATTCAATAACAAAGGGGAGAACTGGGACATGTATCAATGCTTCAAACTTTTCCTCTGTCCCTCTTGGGAACACATGTTATGGAGGGAAACAAAAAAGCATTCTTTCTGAATATACTGGGACATACAAACCCTAGAGCCTGGGGTTCACTGGAGTAACCTCTAAATGCCTGGCAATAATTAATCCTGTTACATCTTTGCCAAATCCTTGGCTAATGCTTCTACTCAGAATTCCTTAAGCAGTTCCTAGGCAGCCTCCTCCTCAGGGAAGAAGAGACATGGAAGCACTTGTGGAATTGTAGCAAGCCTTGTAACTTTTATTTTTATGTGTCTGGCAGCAGTGCGTCTTAACCAGAAGTGCAGCCACAAGTGACTTTGTGAGTGTTCTTGATTATGCCAAATATGTGGTATAATTTGATGCTTAATCGAATTTCAGAGGTGTCTACCCCTGGGTTCACAAAATCCAAATTAAAAAAAAATAAATGTATTTTTAAATCTCTTCCAGCTGATCAGATACAAAGTGGATGGGTTCCTCTACTAATTGAGGAACTGTAAATGGTGCTGCAGTAATTCTTAAATGGGTTCTGCCATCTAACAGAATCTCCACAGACACTTTCAGCAACAAAGTAGCTGCCATCATGAGACACTTGATATATAAGCTCAATGCTCTATTAACCTTGTGCCTACACCAAACTTAAGTCCAAGCTTAAAACTATCTTTACTGACATCCTTTCTCATTCTTGCATTCCTTATGACCTGATGCAATGATCCCTTCTTATTAATTGATTCTTTCAATAGCAATGAACATTTTTCTACCAGCCCACTCCCTCTAATTCCTTGACTTGAATTGCATAGTTAAAACTTATTAGCTTATTTTCATTTGTTTTATACAAGCACAAGACCCTGACTTGTTAAGTTCAGTAAAATACTGAGGGATTCCCAGAAGCTTAAGTGAAACTGGTGCTGAAACACTATAGTGCAATAGGTAATTCTGCCTAGTAGGTTCTCTGTCTGAGTCACTGGTTTGAAAGGATGGATTTCCTTACTCCTGGACTTCGAAAGTGGTAAAAACTGCAATGAAGATAGATTATCTGCCATTCTTTCATAGTAGTACTCTACATTGTACAGAGGTTTCACCAGGAGAACAGCCTCCCATCACAATCCCCCCACCCCCAGACCAGTCTTGTTCTGCTTTCCGAGTCATTTAACACCTTATTTCCACAAAGTCAGAGGAGATGCAATCTCTTTTCTATGTTGTCCATGCCTGTTTTTTTTTGTTCTGTTGCTGATGTGCAGGTAAGTACACAGGATGTAAAGCATTAATTCAGCACAGCTAAAATTTATCTCTGAGCTGCTTTAATATGAAATACAAAATTGGCTTCACATGGACATCCTGCCAAGATTCTCACCAAGGTGAAGAGAGTCGAGTTGAGTGTCACACTATTGCCATTGTGGGGATCGAAAAATTGAGCTGGCTTGCTTTGATAGTGTAGTATGGCGTATAAGCTAGTCTTACTCAGTGAGTTTTTCACTACACTTCTCTGTCTACAAGAACAAGATTGCAATTTATCCTTTGCTGAAATCTTCAATGCCAAAGGACAAAATACAATTCATCGTTCAAGGCTGAAAAAAAACAGAAGAAAAAAAAGATTCTAATTTGGAAAGCCCTGGATGCATGGGTAATAAAAGGACCAACATTACTATGGACAAGTTGATGGTCTCTGTAACTAGCTGCATTTTGCCTTAACAAAACTTGAAAATTTGCAGGGGGGGAACACAAACCCAAACACGGCATTTTTCTATGCTAATCTATCCAAACTGCCTGCATTCTGTCTGACTGTACTGACAACTCTGGTAGGGCTTAGCAATAAAGTTGGAAACAAAGGACACGTTTCAGCTCAGCTTCAGTTTCTAAAACTGTGGGTGTAAATCGCTTATGTTGTATTTGCAAGTCCTCAGAGAAGTGTAGCACAAGAAACTCTAATGGCTGCACCCTTGGGGCTTAACAACAGGGTTTAAAACCCTTCTTGCACACATATGCTACCCTCATTCATCTGTTCTTTTACAAGCACTGTTTTTCTACTGAAAATAACATCCACAGTGGATACCTCCTTTTTAAAGCATGACAAGATGGACCAATAGAAAGCAGTGGATGTTCTGTTGATCATCAGACTTCCATGGACTCCAGCTTCTGTGCTGGTGAAACTCTAGCCCTTAGAGGCTGCTGGGCTTTCTTCGTTCAGGATTGCAGGGCAATCGAGCAAAAGTGTTAAGTGCTCCCAAAACAGCTTCTGAAATGTGAAGATGTTAAGGCCACCAGCTTGGACCGCAATGGGCATACTGTCTCAGGGTAAAGGAATGCCAAGCCCTTACAGCAATGGTGTATAATACTAGAATACAAACATTGCAGACATATGCATGAAGCCAACAGCACCCAGCGATCCGGACAGAACTCTGTTTTTTTAATTGCATGGTAGAAAAACTGAAATGAGGGCATCCACAGCCACTGTGGAACACTTCTGGGAAGTAAGTGCCAGGAAGGCACAAAGACAACTGAGTCTCTAGGTGCAGGTCAGGAACAAATTAGTCTATGCTGGTCTTGACAAATAAATTCTTTCAGACATCAGGGAAATGAGATCCTGGAACAGACCTTGTAGAGTGGTAGTGGGAGCAAACACTTTGAAGCAGTCAATGCTGGTTGATGTCTTACAACAAAAACTGGAAGGCATGCTTGCAAAGAAAATGAAAATTTCTTTGAGATAATGCTGTGTGATGGTTTTAATCGCTACTCCCTCTGGTCATGTTCCTGCTGATAATCTAGTATGTTTGTTCTGAGCAGGCTAGAATAAGAAACCTGTTCATACTAGTCACAGGTCTCAAAGGAAAATTTGTAACTGCAGCTAAATCCAGGTTACATTCTGCTGGAATGCAGGAAGTGCTCTAGCTTAGGAACTGCAGTCTAAGAGCTGTAGGAGTATTGTGGGATGGTCCTCCAAAGCACTGTCATTTGGAAGTGGTGATCCTAAAGAGACAGATGTTCAAAACCAGCTTACCAGAACTGTAAAAGTATAGTTCTCTACTCCAGGTATTTAAAGACTTCAGCAATGCTGCACATCACGTATCTTTTCTAAACTCCCTATTTGAAACTCTTTGTCCCAAAGAGTCAAAAACATGACTGTGATAAGAGTGAAGTGAAAGCAGGTGTCATGACACCTCTCTTGAATAGTGTAGCCTGAAGGTTAGATGATCCAAAAAGAGTCTTTACCTCGGGTCACCCCAAGTTTACTGCAGGCAGTGAACTTCCCCAAATTGGTTACTCTACTGTGATGACAGCATAGGGCAGGATTCTTAACCCGCAGGGAGCTCTGGAGACCAGTCCCCAGGAAAACATACCTCTACACCTGTTGCTACTGGGTAACATACAAATCCCAATGGGTTTCAGCAGCAGATTCAGCTTTCTTTAGGACATCATGCACTTTACCAAAGACCAGTAGATGGTGTCACAGAAAACAGCTTCTCACCTCTGCCCACCCTCAGACGCTTTAAACCTTCTTCATGTTTTCCTCCTCTCACCCTCTCCCTCCTCGGCTGCATCCCTGGCAGCTCTCGCTCAGGTGTGGGGCAGGTATGTACGTACAATGCTCCCCCACCTGCCAGCAAAGACGAACCCTGGTGGGCTTCAGCCATTCGTATGTCTTGGGTCTCATCACAGATAGCTGCATGAGCTCTAAAAGCACTGCAGATTACCTCCTGCCCTGCCATAGGGTAAGACCAAATTGCCTCAAACTTAAGAAAAGGGCCGTATTTCCATAAACCTAGAAGTAGCAGAAATACATATATATATTATGCATATTTCCTTTTCCATGGGGCAACTCCCTTACTACTTCTGTGTTCTCTTTTTGGAAGACCTAACTTTACATTCCAACCTCATTTTAGTGTTTGAGATTGGGGAAAATCCTTTGTTGAGGTTAAAGACGAGGAGAACTATTGCTGTCTCTGCAAATTTAAGCTACCAGTTTGACCAATTTGTCAACCCCAGGCAAGAGTGCCAAAATCTCGTTTTATATTAGGAACTGAGCTGCAATAATTCTGTAAATGAATTAACAATCTCTTAAACAAATACAGTTAAAATCTGGGTGAAGAATTTAATGTCTTTTTTTAGCTATATGACTTATTTCACTCTGAACAAAAGATAGGCTGACTCAATTACATATTCAAATACTATAAATTCTTTTTTGCAGCCAGTAACAAAGCTGCTGCTGTTGATCAAAAGGTTTTAAGGAAAATAAGGTATTTCTTTTTATTACAGAGCTTTCGTGATGTCTTTCGCCCAGCAGACTATCTTGATTCCTTTTAATAAAGATGCCTTTGAGGAAGCAGATGCTTGTCACAGTGGTATCTAGTGGATTAAGCCTTTTCTCCCTGAAACTGGGGGGGATTTATAACCGAAGAGCCTTGAATTAGAGGCATTGTAAAATTAAAAGGCAATTCTACTCTGAAGCTCTGTTGCACGCTTATCTTGAAACCCAAATAGCATAGGACAAAGAAGAATAGGCTGAACCTCTTTCAGTCATAGTATTTATTTGACCCCTGATCTGGGGATCAGCTCTTGAGTCCCAGTCTGGGCTAGCACAACTCTGTTCCGCCTCTGCTCTCAGACCTTTGGAGAAAGATCTACAGCACTAATGGATGTACTGTCGACGATGGTCAAACACAAAGTTTTCTGCTAAACCCCAGAGGGCTGCGTCAGGATGAAATGGCATGCTCTTCGTGCTTGAGTAATGAGACTCGCAATGCAAACACTCAGCCTGGATCATGTCCCAGTTCTGGCCCTGTTCGAGGCATTTCAGTGACAGAGGATCCCTCCTAACAGACCTGGTGGAGTGACAGCCTTTTAGTCAAACTAGCAGTGAAGCTGAGGGTGCAGGAAGGTCCATGCCAGTCTCCAGACTAACTGCAGTCAGTATTTGTTTCTCAGGAATGGGAAGCGACAGGGTGGTCATTCAGCGAGGACCATCCTTGCTGCCTGCGCTGGGAAAGCACTCGCCCTTGCAGCCAGCATAGGGGCAGGTGCCAGCTGATGGGCAGAAAGGGTTCTGGAGGAGTCAGTGGGGCTGCATTAAATATCAAGCCATGTTGTCAGAAGCATCTCTGGGAAAGAAACAAGGGCTATAAAGTAAAAAACAAAGGGAAAGAAGGTAAAGGCCTCTGAGAAAGGCCATTATATTTTTGGTTAGAGTTTTATAACAGCCACAAGGACTTCTCGAGATGGGGCTTCAACCTGTAGTATGGTAATAACTCGAAACATAAGCTTCTTTTTTCAAGCTCATGTTCCGTGAATGGAAAGTAAATGTACTTAAAATGCTATTTTATGCAAATAGTAAGACCTGATCCAGTAGCCTCTGAACTCACTGCAACTCAGAAATGTTTTTTCCTTGAGGAATAACTCTTCTTGAGTGTTTTTGCTTCCCTGGTGTCTTACCAGAAGACATGGCAGGATGTATCAAGTGTTGAGACCTCCCCCTCTCATCTTGTCCAGCCTCACAAACTTAAGCAGATGAAATTATATCAGCAATGGAAAGAAGGAACGGTACAGTTCTACACGAAGCGGTGATGCTAAGATTGGCTTTGTTGAATTTAATATTGCTTTTAATATTCCAAAGATAGTATCTTTTAAAGGGTGCTATCAACTCTCAACCCTGCCATGTCATGTGATCATGTGAAAAGTCACATGTTTTGTTTTGCATGATTTGGATATGTTTCTCTCACAGCTGTCAGGCGAAATGGTCCTGAAGTTTTAGTTAATAACTGCCTTTGCTTTCTGTCCTAAATTCCTATGTTGGATATTTGAGGGCTGTTCACAAAGGTGCTGTAAGCTTCTGGGCAACTTTACATTTCAGAGCAATGTATATTTGGAGCATTTCACAGTTTACATTGTGCGATGATGAAAAAATTGTATAAATGCCGTTTATTTGTTTATTTTATTTTAAAAATACTAGTTCAGATTAGGATTACCAGTCTTCTCTGGAGATCGGAAGAACTGAAGTGGCTTACAGCACCCACGAACTCAGAAGGCTTCATACTGTATTACAGTATGCCATGTGAAGCAAGCCAAGGTGCCACAGCTATGGTGGAGACTACGCAGAGGCTGGTGAGTGAGCCACTGCCCCTGTGATTCTGGAAGCTCTCGCCAAGGGGCTTTCCAACTTTCTGATTCCAGGCTGGGAGTTCTCCCTGATGGTTGTTTGCCTACAGCAAATTAATAAACTGCAACACAAGCCTACAGTGGACCTAGACAAAATACCTTAATCATACTGGTACTAGAGGGCATTTCAATAATTTTCTTTTAACCAGAAACCTTTTCTTTTTCCTGCTCCTAAAGAACTTGATTTTAACAACATCACACATTTGTTTGTTAGTTATTTCAGTGCCAGCATTATGTCATGTCCTAGACGATTATGATTTCCCATCAGGACAAAGTAGTTTGGAATAAATAGATTTTAAAAGAGGAAAGCAAAATCCAGATCAGTGCAAAAATGGATATTCTGTTTTGAAGCCACACATACAGTCTAAGTCCTTATGCTTCATGATATTAAAAACACGGCCCCATCCCTGGAAGTGTTCAAGGCCTGGCTGGATGGGGCTTTGAGCAACCTGGTCTAGTGGGAGGTGTCCTCGCCCATGGCAGGGGGGTTGGAACTAGATGATTTTTAAGGTCCCTCCCAGCCTAAATCAGTCTATGATGTTTTTTGGACCCTAAGGTTTATTGATTTGGTAACAAGTCAGAGAGTTCTTCAGGATGCTCAGCAACATGAATTCAGCACGCTTACCAAGCTTGCCTGCTCATCAGGAAGCCTACGATAGGAAAGCAGTTTGTTGCTAGCGGGGAGGCTGCAAACCGTACAGAAACATACAGGCAGTCGTGCCTGTGCTGGTAGATGTGGAATGGAGGAAAAGGACCAGTTTCGAAGATGCAGTGAGAAAAGGCTTATTAGGCTTACAAAGGAAAAGACTTAAAGACTTCAGACCAAACAATGCTTGCAAGGTATGGCTTTGGCAGAGAGTCATTATCTTCCCCTTTTCCACTGGCAGACATCTCTACCTCCGCATCTCTACTGACAGCAGTAACAACAGAGGAAACCATGAAGTCAACTGGAGGAAACAAAGCTGCACACCTATTGCAAATGCTCTTTTGACAAGCTTATTTGGCTGTACACGCACATTTTATTTTCGAGGTGATGGTGGGTCTCATGGTGGAATACAATCAAGTCGGTGGGAAGCAGGACTGCTCGTTTCAGCTCGCAAAAAATCCCAGTCTGCTGCGGACGCCTTTGCACAGGTCTGTGGGAGTACTGCTGGCACTGGTACTTCAGTGCATTCTGACCACGTTACGTACTTTGCCCACATCAAGTAAACAACCAAGCTTGCATATTGCAGCAGTGAAAACAAAAAAATGGGAGGAAATCTTCAAGCCATTCTTACATGGAAGAAAAAGTAATGATGAACGGTTCAGAAAATGGCCAATGAAGTAGAAGATTCTCCTCCTCTTATTAGCACTTGAAATGGTTCAAACTATAATAAACATCATTCCAAAATGAAAAGAATGTCTCCCCACTGTATTTTCAGCAAATACAGTGATGTCAAACACCAGGCAAAGCTGAGGATTGAAGCTATACTCAGTAAGCTTAATGCAGGGTCCAGACAACAACAGCTAGACAGTCTACACTACAAACCTTCGAAAGAACCAGTGCATGAAATTGCAGGGGGTTTAATTAATTTGCCATGCTGGTGTTTGTACAATCTGATTAGGTAACAGGATCTGATATGGTATCACATAGGAGAGGATTCATCAGACTGAATAATTACATGGATTAGAAGAAGACCTCTGAAATGCTTACGGGGCTGGCTCAAAGAGAAATGCAATCAGCAATGCTGAAAGGAGACACACCAGCCTCAAAGGAATTTACTGGTGGGGCTCCTGAAGATCAAGCTGATATTCTTTAGCATTTTCATTAATTTTCATTCACCACATCACAAAGACTGTGAATATGCAGATTACATATGCTAAGGATGCGAATCTACTAAGCACCACCAGCACAGATGACTTTGAGACTTGTATAATAAAAATGGGATGAAAAAAAGTAGGAAATGCCAAGCCAAACACTGGGGACTAATAACAAGAATTTCTGCCATGAGCCAGGAACTCATCAGTTAGACTGGGTGTACTAATGTGTTGCCAAATGACTGAGCAGCAGTGCGGTGCAGCCATGGAAAAAGGCAAATGGAATTGGAGAATGGGTCTGGTGAGGCATTTCTGGTAGAAATACTTTTGCTGTTTTAAGGCCTTGTTAAGACAACAGCAGGAATAACTCTGTACCAGATCAAGGAGGCTTTCAGAGCATCCCCAGTTCAGTGGAAGGTTACTAAACTGATCCAGGGGTACAGAGAAACCTGATCAAGTGAGAGGAAACCAGAAGAGCTTGTTTTCCATAGCAAAGGGAAGGCTGAGAGGCTGCTCTATTTCAACACAACCATGATGGAAAAAACAGGGAAGAAGAGCTATTTAATTCAGAAGACAGTGCTGGCATTAGAAAAAATGGGTATAAACAGGACTTGGATACATTTTGGCTGTAGTTTAGGAGGCTCTCTAACCACTGAAACAGAAAACTGTTTTTCCTCCAGAGGTAACAAGGGCAAAAAGATATGGGGCATAATCCCTCTCAGCAATATAGAACTTGTGTGCTTGAAGGTAGGGAAACATGACCTGGAAAACCAAAGGGGTGCCTGCATCTTATTTTTAAATTATTTCCACAGGCACTAATGTTGCTTGGATCTCTCATCCCTTTTCACCCCTTCTTTCAGTACAACACACAGCATGAGGACAAGAAAACACCCCCAAAAGCCAGCTTTTAACTGAGGGGGCTACACCTCCTTTTGCAGAGGATGCTGCCAAAGACACCTTCAGCAGAGGGCTCTGGCTTAGGTGCTCCAGGTCCCTTCCCAGAGGTGTTTTCCCCTCCTTCTCCAGCTGTTTTCTAACACAAAACAGCTGGCCCGGCCTCTGAGGCAGCATGTTTCAGTGCTGCTGAGAGCCTGGTATGTGTGTGCAACAGCTCTGTTACGTACAGGGAGGTTGTTGGTTTTGGTTGTTTTTTTTTTTGATAGTCCTTTTTTTTGCCTGTCACCCACACTATGGTTTCAGCTTCCTCTTTCTCTAACCCTCCCCCCCCGCTGTTTCCTCTTTCTCTTCAACAGGTAACAGGGCAAATTTATAGTCCTTTAAAAGAAGCCTGTAAGGGAGGGATGGGTCACAACCACATTGCCCCTACTTTCCCGTGCTCTCAACCACCACAGCACCCAGCTCCTCTTTCCCTGAAGACTGCGTTCACACCGCACCAGCCTGCCAGCATCATTCAATACTGTTATACTTACAGGTATCACCTCCTTTTTTCTTTAATCATGCTGGCTTCAGTTTTTATTAGCCTTTCCCCAAGTTATCTCCTTTAGCATCAGTTAAACCAATATTTTATCAGCATCACTGTTTTTACTCGACTACATGTGCAAACAGAACAGATGAATATATATTAAAAGATATAATGGAGATAACTGTATGTGCACTGCAAGCCAAGATAATGAGAAATTTGATTAAGGACTTTTTGTTGCATTTTTTAGAAGAGAAATATCATGAGGACTTTGCATTTAATAAGGTGCTTAGGCTTGGAAGGATGCAGGCTCTGAATTTTATTTTTGTAAGAGTGTGACAGGATCCGAGTCCTTCTTCCCCTGCTTAAATCTCAGAAAGACTTTAAGTGGGTAAAAGGTAGGAAAAGGCGTGAAACCTCCCACACCAGCTAGGTACAGGAGCCAGCTGCGGCGCCTCAGAATGGTTTGAGGCTTGCTCAAAATCACTCTAGGCTAGGAACTAAAAAGACCCTGGTTAGTTTGGTACCTCAGTCCACTGGAAAGAAATACTTCTTTTCCTTAACACCACCCCCACCCTGCTTTTTTTTTCATTATTTGGTTTTGCTTAACTTTCTTTTTGTTTGTATGTGACTTTTTGATCTTCAAGGGCTACAGGGCCTGCCCACCTTAAACCACAGTCCCTTCCAATACATTTACCTGTTTTGAAGTACTACTTTTAGAAAACGTATATACTGGGACAAACTTAGCCAAAATGCCCAACCATAAAAGTGGCTGCATTTGTTTTCTGCAGCAGCTCCAGAGGCTTCAGAGGTGAATCCCAAGCATCCTCTCTGACTTCAGAAATCCCTTCCAACAAGCTTCTGCGTGAAAAATGCAGCAGGAGGAAGCTTCAGGGAGCATTCTTTGCTGCCTTCTACTTTCTATAGGTATTTGCATCTGGATAAACTGAAAAGAAGGAAGCTCTCCTCCTGAGGTTAGAAGATGGAGGATAACTGAAATGGAAAATGAAATAAATCTTTCTGTTTTGACTTGTGAGTAATAACTGCTGAAGCCAACCTTTCCACACAAAATGCTCCATTGGTTTATGTGGCCAGGATGTTTTGCCACCAAAATCTAGGTGGAGTCAATTGAAATCTGTCCTGTGGGTTTTGCGGTACGTTAATGTGTTTTCTAAATTTAATACACTCCAGGGCAGAAGGCTTGAATTCCTGAAGATAGCAACTCCTGTATTTTTTTCCTTTTTGTTTCTTGCCAAATAGACCTAGATGGAAAGGTTTCTTATAGTTTTCTCTTCTTCCTACCACAGGCCAGTCAATGAACCAAAGTTTATTCACTTTGCCCCTTTGGGAGCGGTGTTCATCTGCATGTCTGAGAGAGTGAATGACTGCTAAAGTGAGGATAAACATCCTGTAAATGTCTGGAGGAAGGAAGAGCAAACTTGGACATCTTTTAAGTAATTATAAACTTAGTGTAATCTCCTTCGTTTTTTCAGTCCTTTGAAGAAATATGATGAGCGGTGAGCAGTTCACTGGGGAATCATGAACTTTATTCCCCTGCATTCATTGCTGAAAAACTCATCAGCACATGAATAGTTCAAAGAATGGTACTAAAAAGTGACAACAGGAAAGGCAGAACTATGATTTGTCTGGCAGCGTACTTCCTGATGACTAAGTATTCACAGCACACGAGTGGAAAAATCTGATGCTACACTTGAAGGCCAGAGGCCATAGTCCAAAAAAACAATCTCCTAGAACAAGGAAAAGGTCATCAAGACTAAGATTTCATTTAGGCTATGAAAGTGTCTTCAGTTTTTTCATGGGCACGAGGGCAGGCATGACTTCAAATGCCAGACCTGAAATTTTGATACAGCCAATCTGGCAGAGGATGAATGAAAACCTACCATTCTACTCCCCAGAGATGTAAAGCCTAAATAGCTTTAATAGAAGATATCTGATAGAGAGAAGAGAGTATTCACTTCTTCTAAGTGAGGATAATATAATGGTCTAAGCAGTCACACGGGTTCTACAGAAATTGCTTCCCCTTTTGGCTAGAGAAGTTCAGTGTTGCTTGTCTTCTGTTCAGAGTTGGCACTGTAAGGTACTAATAGCCAAGAGACAAAGGATGACATTAATTTAAAAAAAAAAAATAAAATTGATCCACTTTTAAGTAAAAAGTCCCAAACAGACTTATAGTATGAATTTTAACAATATTTTCAAAGTTTTGATCTGGGAGCCAAACCAAATAGTGGGGCTTAAACCACTGCTCTGAAGTTTTATTTAACTAAGGCTGAAACTCAACTAAACAATTTGAGAAGATCTGAAACAGAAAATTAGGTGGTTTGCCTCCTTCCCTAGTGAACAGTCATACCTTTACAGACCTTTCTGTTAGAGGTTAACCTCTCAAACCTCTCTCCCTCATTTGCCAAAGAAAAGCGAGGATACAAGCAGTTCCCTAGAAAGCTAGTAACTTTTTTCAGGATGGTGAATACAAAATAATGCATGTACACCATATAACTCTAAGGATCTGGAAGTCACACCACAGCTTTATTTATAAATACTGTTTTCTTCTAATGTTTTCTTCTAATCTCCTTGCTCCTCAAGGATGAGACCTGTTAGGATAAGGAGCCTCTCCTCTACATTTGAACACTGCTTAGCACCACTGCACATATTTATTTTTAATGAAGACATGAAAACTGAAAATACTGTTCCCAGCCTTTTCTGATGATAGAAAGGAGACAAAATAAACTAAGGGCTGAAACGCACTGGCTGAAACTTGGATTTGTGACGGTGATGATCCTAGAACCAGAGACGTATCTGAAGAGTTCTGTGCGCATCCAAATTCCTTTTCAGCTGCCACATTTAAAATATTTGTAGGTTTAACCCCAATGATGACTTTTTCAGCATTTATTATTTCCCTCACTTTGAAATAGGAACAGAGAGCCCTCAGGTAAAAAAAAACCTGGGATAGTATAGCTTTGAAAGGTATATCCACGTGCTTTTTCAAAAAAGCTTACCTGTCACTTGTCTACTATTCTATTCTACTGTGAAGTGTAACAGATAACCTGATGCTTCCTTAAGGCAGCAATAAATGATTGAACTCATTTTATTTCTCCACTACTGCATGGTTAAAACAAAGCACAAAGAGTTGCTACGTTTAAAGTTTAGCACACGGTGATGAAGCAGATACTCAGCCCCTCCATGTAAAGCACCTTAATTGAATTATCAGGCATTCTGTGCCCAATGAAAAAGAGAGGGTACTTGCCAATGAAATTACCCTTTTATTCACTCATGGTTGTTCTCCTGCGCAGCTCTGGTAAGAAAGCTAGAGGCAGAGAAACAGGACATGAGGGCTTTTTTTATTGATAAGCTCAGCCATGCATGGAAGAAATGGTTTTGCCAAATTTTCTTTCACCTTCTCTTTCAAATCCAGTAAATTCTTTCAACCAGCATTACTTAAAAACTTGCCATACCCAGGTTAAAAGTAAAAAATCAAAACATACCAGCCTAGTGCTTTAGAACCACTGAAGCAGTTAATAAAAAAATCAACATCTGATATAAAAATATCTGTTGATTAGCTTAAAAAATTAAAATTTGTATTTTTTAACCCTTTGAAGTGCATGCTTGATTTTTGAATCTGGATTGCTGTCAACTTTGAAAAGCTAATCTCTTGGTAAAATCAGAAAATTCAGGAATTAGCATTTTAGGAAATGCCAAATGTAATAAAATTTGATTACAGTGAATGCCCAAGCAATTTTTTTATTGTTTACTTTTTTTGTCAACAAGCCTAAGTATGACATATCCCTGTGTTTATTAATTTAATGAAATTACTTCACCATATTACTTCCCTGAAGGGCTGAACTCCAGTGCTAGAATAACTTTATACCTTCTTACTGTGCAAAGACATTTCACTTCTGTATTTGTATTTAACTGAATGGGCTTACTTGTCCTAACCCAAGTCCTTGCTTCCAATCCGCACATCAAATGAAAAAGAAAGGATGTGCTCTGATGCTGTTATTATGTCCATCAATTAGGCATAGGTCTGGAAAGGCACTTTTCTTCTTCACAGGCTTCTCATTCAGATGACTTCTAACAGAGGTTCTCAGCCATCTAATTGATTTCAAATGTGCCTGACAGTGTTTAGGAAATCTGACTTGGTGTGTTTTAAGCCGACTCTTTTAATGTGTTTCTTAGCAATGTGCTCAGCTGGGATTTCCTAGCAAGAAAGTAATTACTTCTTTTTTTCCTGCTTATAGCTTAGATGCTTTTCAGAGGCATCACTAATAACTATCTTGGTAGCATCATTACTTTCTGCTGCTAGCTCACTAGGTGATTCACCTCCCTTACCAGAAGAAGACAAACCAAAGGTTATAAATGATGTGATGTTCATTCCCTTCACTGAGACAGGTAAAATGCAGAGGTTGAAGGGGAGCAGCTTTGGGAAGTGTCTGATACCCAAACAGCTACCACTGCTGCATTTTTCAGAGTTCTTCAAAACTACTGCCTTGGCAGAAGGCAGTGCCCTGAGCAATCCCTCCAAAGCTATTGTACACGCTCCACGAGGTATTGTGCAGCCCACGTCTGTATGGTGGATATAAATTTTCCTCCTGAAAGGAATAAATCTTTCACAAGGAAAGGAAAGAGGAGATATGGTTCCTAAATGAATGATTCATTGTTGGAGGGCGCCGTCTTGATTTGCTGGAGTTGCTACGATACCACAGCAGCAATGCCAACTTGTCATAGCCCTTAACACTCTCTGGAAGCTCAGTAAGCTGAAAAGGCATTGCTGAGAGCAATTATTTATTTTTAAACAGAACGTGTGTATTTACCACAGAACTACTTTCAGGATCTCCCACCTTTCTCCATAGGCTCGCTTGAAATTAGTTGTAGCCTTTTTTTTTGCCCCTGTGGGTTCTGGGGGACTGAAGGGCATAAACAGGAAGGCAACATGCACTGAGAAAGATGGCAGGATGCCCCAAAATGGTAATTTAAAAAACTCTCTCGCTGGGCCTGCCAAAACTTGGGTTTGGGCCTTTTTTTGATAAAAAAAGAAAAATATTGTCAACAACTTTCTGTCGCATTGAAAGCGTATGTACCTTTGCTGATTCATGTTTATCTAGAAAAAGTATGAAAGCATACAGCGTGTATTCTTTGTGAAAAAGCACAGCAGGGCTATATACGAATAAAGTCAGATTTTCTTTGGGGAATTCTCGTGTTTAAAACTGTAACTGTAGTAACAGCAAATCTGTCTCTCAGCAGCATAAAAACTGCATCTTATACAAGCTGACACCTTAAACAGGGCTCCTGCAGCAAGCTAACAGTACAAAGCAGGGAACTGGCGCTAACTGAACACTGGAGTATCTTATTAACTAACAAAAATGGCTAGTGGAGATGGGAGTGAGGTTATAGGCAGTGAGAAAGAAATTAAGTACCAGCATGCAAATTTGCAATACAGCAAACTGCGGGGAAAGTATGGAACTGAATTGCTACTGTTGCTGAAGGAAAGTTGGCTTCTATTGCAGAAGAGCCTCCGACTGTCATGAAAAGATGAAAGCTCTGGAAGAGGAAAGACTTACGTCACATCCTTCCCACAGGCTGCTGACTTTCAGAGAAAGTGAAACAACAAAATTAATTTAATAAATAAATAATGCCAGCGAGTCATTTCATAAGGATCATAATGATAAAAAGATGACAGCCTCTAGGTAAAGACTACCTAAGCACACACCTCTCCACTGTTGCAAAACTTGATTTTCTGCAAAGAGCTGCAGCGCATGCTGCTGCCTCCTTTCCTTCAAAGTTCTCATCAGTCCTCTTAAATTCAGAAAATACAGAGTACTACAAAAGTGGGGAGACTGCTATTAAAAAGTCTTCTGCTCCTATACCTTGCCCCTGCCAAGTCACAAAGTACAAATAAAGCAAGCAGGATGGAAACCAAAGTAGGAAGATTGCTTGTAGAGAAGAGACTAGATCAGGGAAAGGACACCCAGCCTCTACTACCAAAAGGAACTGAAGTGATTTTTAGCTTAGCTTTTTTTTCAGTTAGAAAAACTAAAGTTTTTACTTTAGTTTTGAAGAAAGGACTGATTTGTTGCTGAATTCATGACTGAACTGGCATGACAACCATCTCTGGGTGGTTCTTCACCAAACTTGCTTAGATGCTGAGGAGCATCACCCTCACCTGCTGAAGTATGGTAAGTGATGTCTGCTTTTAAAGAGGTTGTGCTCCTTGACTGACAGCTCCATCATATTTTGCTTTCCATGCATGCTGAGAAATGTCCCAGATTGGTTTTGCAGGAGTATCAAGCTCCATTTTAGTAATTTTTTTCTTAAATAAAAGATATTAAAAAGTTGCCATTAAATCTCTCTTCTTCATATCATAATTAAAAAGTCTCACTAAGTTACAGTAGTGGGCCCAGAAGGACGTACATGAGCTTATTCATATAAATGACTTCTCAAAAGTAATTCATGGTGCCTGCTCCTTTCTGGGTTGTTCTGTAAGACCATCTGTGCTGATTTCCATTAAAAGATGTTCGCTATGCTGACCAATACTGACTTATTACATACAAATACCTATGAAGTTAATGCTATTACTATGAATGTCCGCTTAGGACTCTTGTCTTTAATTCTATGGGCCATTCCTAAGCCTTAATCGTACCGCGTTTTGTTCAAAAGAAGAGACTTTTCTCCCTTTATTGCTGTTTCCTGCCAGAGACCTATTGTTCAAAAATATCTAACTAAAGTGATACAAAATGACTGATTGGTCCAATCAGGTGGAACAACAGATGACCTCTCTCTCCTGCTCCGCTTCCAAGGGGAGGCAGGAGAGAGAGAGAAAAAGAGAGACTTAAGAGTTTAGAAGGAGCTAAAGTACTTTAACAAAATATTAATAATAAAATAATAAAAAGAAAATAATGAAATATATACAAAACCGTATCACGCTCCCAGGATGACAATCGCATCACCAGCAGGCGCTGGGGAAGTCCCAGGCTGGACTCAGTGACGGACGGGAACTGGATTCCGGATCTGGATTCAGGATCGGGATCAAATGCAGATGAACAGATGGAGTCCTCCTCAGACACTGGCCACTGAAGAAAGAGGGCTGACCCTTTGATCCCTCAGCTGTTATACTGAGCATGAGGCAGATGGGATGGAATACCCTGTTGGTCAGTTTTGGGTCACCTGTCCTGTCCGCTCCTCCCCGCAGAGGTGACCCCTCTACGCTTTTCCGCTTCTGATCCTCCAATGGGGCAAGTAACACAGTTGGCTGCCCTTGGGTGTTATAGCAATAAGGATAAGCAGGAGCCTCTCTGCATCCCATTCCTTGGCATCAACTATAAACATGGGTCTGATCACTCTGAGAGTGAACAGTTTTCTGGACAACATGCTGTTAATTTCAGCAGTTAGAAGAGGCCTAGCTAAAAAGTAAAGCTACCGAACAAAATTGGTCCTGTTTTACCACAAACCAATGACCCAGCTAAAATGTACCACGGGCATTACACTGAACACATATACTTCAAAAGATAGAGCTTAAATGTAAATATATGGAATCTGCTGGTGACTTGTCTTGTCATTTTGGAGCTTGCTTCTAAAGCTGAATAGGCAGATGTTTCATCCTTGGGCTGGAGAAGGATATTCTTTATAAGTCTTGTTATTTCTCAGTCTCTTCCCCTTGGTATTGCAATTTCTGAAGAAACTGCAGAGACTTCCTATTCCTTTGCTGCTTGACAGTAGCAGGAAAACAGGGAGGTTAAAAGAGCAGTAATACTTGAAAGAGACTTAAAAGGATACTTAAAAGGGTTTGAAAGGAAGTATCAGCAGTGTCAGGAGGAAAGCATGCTCTCTGTATGAATGCACTGCTTCCCTACAGCATCTCCAGCCTTTGATTAGGCTCAGTGCCACGGAGACTCCTGGAAGGATCCTAAGGGCTAATTAGAAAAATGACATGAAATGATGAGAGTCTTCCCAGCTGGTCTTTATCCTTTGCTTTCCTTCTGAGGGCGGGGGGAAAAAGGCAAAAGGAGGGAATACTGTACATAACAGTAACAAGAGAGATGGAGTTACATTTATTATGGTGGTTATTCTGTCGGATGTGTGTTACAGCTGCAGGGGCTGAGCTGCCTGAAAGGAGGCCACGGTATTAAAAAGGGGTCATTCCTAAGAAGCCATCCCTTCGAGTGTGTGTGAAAGGCTATGGGAAGAATGTGACTCTTGGGCAAGGCTGTGGTGTTACTACACCTTTTCCAATGCAGCTGGGGGAGAAACAGCACGAATAATTGGCCTAGGAGACGACTTGCTAGATTGAAGTGGGAGAAGTGAACTTCCTTCCTCTGTTGCCAGTATGGCAGTATTCGCAAACTGTACCTTGCTTTAATCTCCCTTGTTGGTAATTATTACTGCTGTCCTCTGACACTGGATTAATTATGAGTTTGGCACAATGTCTGAAAAACAGAGAGCAGTGCAGTGGCACAAAAAAAAAAAAAAA
>VYXH01003194.1:148156-177071 GCA_013397275.1 Burhinus bistriatus
AAAAAAAATTCAGGAGCCAAAATTGATCTGCCTGCACCAGCAGCTGAAATGCAATTTATAATGGAAAAAAACAACTACACCTTCCATGCGAGCTGCTCAGAGTGTAGAGTTTATACATAAAGGTAGCTACATCTAGAAACAGCTACTGCTGTAATTTATAATGTTATACCTAGCTTAACAGGAACATCCCTTGACAACAGTGGAGGTAAGAATCAATATTCCTCGGTCCGGCATTTCTGTGCAGTCAGATTGTGGCTGCTGGCTAACTAAGCCTTGTTACTGGGGACATGACAAAGGAGGAGAGAAAATACATGACAACAACTGTGACACAGCTGGCCTGGAGGAAAGAGCTGCACCTTTCAGCCAAGCATCTTAAATCATTTCTGCATACGCTGCAACAGCTTAGAAGCATAACATTATATGAAAGGCACAGAGTATGATGCTAGTGGTGGTTGTCACAACTAAAAGCTTTAGCATGATGTGTCTCCAGGTTACTGATCCGAATCCTGAATATCACAAGGGGAACCATCATATAAACTGAAGTCGGCCCCATGTGCAAAAGAAGAGCTCTGTAAATCTCTGTATCTAAGGGCTGTTCTCCACCAGAAAGTGACATCAGCTTCTCTTAAATTTAATTTAAATACTATTTTAATAGTTAAAGGACTTTGCAGCTCTTTCACTTTGAGAAGAACAGCAGACTCAAATACAGGCTCACGGATAACACAAGTGTAATAAAGACATGCCTATTTGCAGGGTTGCACACATTCAGTCGGCAGCAGAAAGAAGCAGAGACTGTGCTAAAAAGAAAGGTCAGCAAGTGACAATATCTTGCTGAAGCTGTTTAATGGAGAAAAAACATGGCCCAGAGTTTTTAAGGATGTGGTCTGAATTGAAGAAAGTAGGTCCTGTTTCTTGTCCAGCCATGGTCTTATGACCTTCATCATAATAGTGTCTTTGCAATGAGCATTGAGAATTTAAGTACGTAGAAACCACATAGTGGAAAATGCAGTAGTAGTACAGAAATATAGAACATCCCATGCTGACCTTCACTGTGTGGATTTGGATATCTGATTTCTATATGCAAAAGCTGTGATTTTCAGAGAATGATAGGAAACTTTGCACCCTGGCAGGACAAATAAGGCATGTTCATGAGGAAAGAGTACAAAAACCAAAGTCTGTGCAATTGTCTGCATAATACAAGTTAAACAAAACTGGAGTTCATAAAATTCAGATCTGAATCCTAAAATTTTTTTTTAATTTATTTTACAGAATAAAAGGAAACTGATGCGGAGCAGTATGAGATCTTGTACACAAGTATGATTATCTTCCTTGTCAATATGGGTGCGTGTGAGCCTCCACGTCCACTGCAGTGGCACTAACAAAGACGGACAAAACCTCTCCAGTGAACAGGCTATTCCACAATGTCCCTCAGTGCCAGCTTCTAACAAATGTTCACAACTGTCAGAAGGAGTTGCTAGACTAGATGGACAACTAAGTGGACACTGATGGACAACTAGAGGGACACTGGCCACTCTGGTGTTAATAACATAAATTTACTCCTTATTCATACCACTTGAAATACTACTAACCTACCTCAGAGGTATCTACCAGTATTTGAGGTGTGCTTTGAGGTAAGAGTCATATGCACAAAATATGCACCTATGTTTACAAGGAAGCAATCTGTCTTCTGTGCTGTGAAGGTATTTAAAAGAAGGAAACCTATATATAGAATGCCGGTCTGCTTAAAAACAATGGTGACAAGAAAAATGACAAGCCCTGATCATTCAGCATTTGCAGGGTTAATTTTTTTGGAAAAACAACATCAAGACACACTCTTACATCTGTAAATCTTCATACACTTTCTGAGGTGTCCAACCAAATAATATCTGCATTATGCATACAGAAATTAATAAACTGACATCAAACAAATCACACTAATTGATCTGTTTTTTATGTATACTCAAGCTGACACTCCAGTCTGGTTTTTCCCTCAGTGCAATTAGGAGAGTGAGGGTTTTTTTCCAAAAACTCTCCAGAGAATGAGGCACCCAGCTGCTACAGGCTCGCAGCAGCAGCAGCAGGCAGCCTAAATCCCTCAGCTGATGCAGGGGCAGGGTATTTATTACCTTCCCAACCTTCTCCTTATCGACACGCTGTTGAACCCAGGCATGGTGGGTTGTTCTCCTTCAGAAGGCAGGAGCACCAGGTGCCTTTTGGTCTCTCCTAAAAAGCTGGCTTCTCACCTCAGGTGCGCTTAGTCATTCAACAGCAGGAACCATCCCACCAAGTTGTCCACCATTACTTTTGCTCAACTCCCCCTTCAGCTCCTAGGGTAAACCTTAAGTGATTTCCCACGGGAAGAGCAGAAGGCACACAAGCTAAAAATACTGTATGGGTAAGTAGTCCAGAAAGTTCAGGACAAGGAACTACCTGATAGGAATAAGCTTAAAAATAACCCAGGTCCCGAGGGAAGAAGAGACATCTCACAGTCTCTGTGTCCCAAGAGTGAGGTCTTTACTGGTGGATTGTTTTGCTGTCTACTCTATCGGGACAGCGTGTGACGAGAAATCTCACAGTGAAATGAATGTCATGTCTTGCTTAATAGCTTTTTTGGCAAATTGCAATATCATATATGAACAACCATTGCTCTTTTCTTTAAAACGCAGATTAAAAACCCCAACATTAGTTGCGGAGATGCTGGAAGCTGCCCATCAAGCAGGCTGGTGTTGCCAGCCGCATGTGTCAGCCTCCTCCTCTGACAGCCCAGCCTCCACTTAAGTCAACGGAAACATTTCTTTGGCTTCCATCGATACTGGACCAGGTCCTCTATCACTGAGTGAACTTGTTTGTTTTCTTCTGGAGTGGCTTCTGCATTTGCAGAAAAAGTGATTGCAAGGAACCTAAATTCAGGCAGAAAAAATCGTAAGAAGCATGCACGGTCCTTGTGCCCCAGCAGACTGTGGGCTACGGGGAGCTGCCTCCCCTGGCACCAGCGGCACGAAACTGGGGGGGGGTGCTGGCCCTCCACATTTCTCGGCCCGCGTGAGAGGTGGCCAAGCACAACACCCTCATGCATGCGGAGGCAGGGAGGAAATGGTCTGAGATAAAACACCATAACGTGGACGCCATAATCGATTTTGGTCCAAACCGAGTCATGTGTATGGGGGTAAAAGGGCAAGACTGGAAAAACACTTTGCAGAGCTGTGCTGTAAAGAATTTGCACTAAATCAATCCTAACGCACTCCTTAAATATAGTGACTTAAGAGGACTGAATTTGGATTGAGAAGCCTACATAAATACATACATATCTGAATGAAGAAATTAAAAATGCACTCAAATGCATCCCAACAAGCTCTCTTTACTTTAAATTTACTAATCTTTTCCTAAATTGAGTGGACATGTAGTTAACCTATTAGCATGGTTGCACGCTCCTACAGTACTTCATTAAAACCTTTTTTGTTTTTTTTCTTTTAAAAAAAAGTCTTTTTGAAGTATTTTCATTAATAGAAATGTCAGAATGTTTCAGGTCCTCCAGGGGGAATTTATGACTTGTTATTATGCAGCTTTAATAATTTAAATGCCAATGTAACAATCCACGAATGGAAACAGTATGTTCCAGGAATGCTGCAGTGAATTAGTAATCGTGATCTGCTTGTAATTGCTGATTATCCCCATGAATTTTACCCAGACTAGTAGAGTGAATGGTTTTTTTTTTTTCCAACAAAAAGAAACTTGGGAATAGTATTAACGTAACAAAATTCAAATCAACAGTGGCTTACCCTGTTTCTAACAAGGTTTTGACTCTCTTTAATAATCATTTAAGTAATTGCAGAGGTTCAGCATATAGAGCATGAGACCCTACCCCTAGAACAGGGCCAGGGCAAGAACCATGTACTGCTGTACATGTAAATATGGGATCCTGTTACCAGGCACTGCCATTGCAATGTCAACACAAATACTGTCGCTAGGGGAAGGAGGACAGCCAGCGGGGCTAGAGAGGCAGTCAGCTGGACAGAAGGTAAGGTAGCAGAGCCATGTGTCCTGGGCAGTTTTTGCATATGCCAAAAAGTATTTGAATGATATATGGAACATGCTGCAAAATAACATATTTTCATTTGGATGTGTTTTTTCCTACCGACTGTCCCCCTCGTTTCTCCTTTAGTAATATTTGTTTCCAGGAAAGAATTTGTGGTTTGGAGGGGGTAATAAATACATCTTCACCATGGATTTGAATGAGCAGATGCTGGGTTTCTTGCACAGCAGGCTGGGAGGTCAGATGCACAGTACCAATAAGAAAGCCTGAGAAAACAGGTAAGATTACAAAGTAAAATGTTAAAAGAGGAGTCTGAGATAACAGATGGTTATGATAAAACAGAAAATCAGTAAACAAAAGTTGGGAAGGAGACTAACAAGGGACAGGGTATGCAGTAAAAAGTGGTGAACTGTGATACAGACTACAGGAAAGAAAAAGGTAAGAGGAAAGCAAAAGCCTTAAGACTTTGCCAGGGAGTAGTCACTGTAGATGATTAAGTTAATTTCACTGAAATGAAACACATGTCCATAGTAAATTCAAGAGATTATTCATGAACTGAAGACATTAGACAAGCCAGCTCTTGCAAATGAGCAGTTCAGACCACTGGCAGGCCAGCAGCTTGTCAAACAGTTGATACCGAAGGGACATCAGGAAAGCGGGAGAGAGGTAGGTGAAGGTGCTGAAGGTGAACAGAAGCACAGATGAGTAGGCAGTAGCATGGGAAAGGCTGCATGGAAAAAGGAAAGATGACTTTAGTAAAACTCACTCTGGATCACGTTGGGCAAAATACGCATTTTGGCATCCTGGGCTGTGACAAAAGGATGGGCTCACCTGAGACTGGATCCGTAAACCACGCTCAGTGCCTTTTGCGATCCTACCTCTGGGCCACATTCAACCACACTTGGTTGGTATTGAGTGTCTTCAAGCCTGACCATGAAACAATCTCTTGAGGGATATACAAAGCTGCTTTGAGGTCAGTGGAGCACTACAAGCATCTGCTCAGATGCATCGTGTGCCAGGACCAGGTTGACACTGATCATGACAATATTACTTGCAGACTACTTGTAAGACACTGCTCAAGCACATGGTGCATTCTGGCTATTTTTAAATCAATATATGGCAAATTGAAATAATTTGTGAAGTTTATGGTTATTGCATTGTGTGGAGAAAGCTGTGGACTTGATGGACTTGATTCTCCTTTTAGAAGTATTTATGGTATCATTTTCATTTCATGGCTGCTGCCAAAATCCACAGTGAGCTGGTTGTTAGCTGGAGTAAAAGAGAGAAAATTGGCTCCATAGGTGTTTTTTAAATGACAATAAAAAATAAATATTAAGACTGCAGAGAATGCTTATTCCTGCACTGTGAAATTATGAACCTTGCTTTCCTCTTTTCCTCCATATGAAAAGCAGTGACACTGTTACGCCTTTCCAAACTACTACGGAAGTGAAAAAGTTAACTGTAAAACATCCATGCTTAGAAATGATGAAGTCTAACTCAACTTGTGCTGTCACTCACAATCAGTTTGGCAATCATACAAGCAAAGGATCTTTGTCTTTCCCTTGTTCTGTTATACAACTCAACATATTTGCCTAATCCACTGTTCACTGAAATCACTGAAGAGGTACAAAATGTTTGAAAGGACTAGGAAGCCACTTTTATCCCAGTGCATACTTCAAGTGTGCTAGTCACACAGCCACTTCTACACATATTTCCCTTAAAGTATCAGTAATGAGAACTTGGTGTCTTCTAGAAAGAATAATAATATCTGGCTCACCCCAGAACTGAAGCGAGGCAAGGACCGTATTCTCTCTTCACTACTTTTCCCATCTTCCCCAGAGCTTTAGATGGGGACGTGGCATATGACAATAAGGTCTACAAATTTAGCTACTATGAAGTAGGAAGTAAAGGAGTAGCATAGAAGAGAGAGCTTTCTCCTGCTTGTAAATGGAAAATACACAAGTTCTTCTGAAGGGAGAGACCGTATTGTCAAGAAATAGGCAAGGCCACAGGAAACTGTCCAGGAGAAAGGCAGGAAAAAACACTCCAGAAGGAGACATGGGGCAGGATGGACTTGATACTTGGGAGTTAAAGGGAGAAACGTCATGTAATTTATTTGATTAGACTTTCTTGGCAATATTAAGAGGTTCTAGCTGAATATTGTTATATTTCTATGACCGCAAGTGTTTTTCCTCACTTGAATGGAGATGCCCAATGGTATCAAATCTGCTGGTGGTTTTGAGGCAGGAATCAAAACACCACACAAATGAGAAAGCTTCCAGGTTCTTGGAGCTGAAACTCTTATGTTCATGCTGAATCACCGAGTTTTCAGATCCCTAAGACAACATGTAAAATCACATAACCTTACCTGACAGACACTAATTCAGCTGTAGGTTGTCCAAAGAGACAAAGACAAACCAGGGTCTTATGAAAATCAGCTTAAGCCAAGACAGAATAGGAATTAAGGTAAAATGGAAGAAATACTGTAGATAACATCTCTATCTCCTGAAACAAAATTTCGTAAGAGGCAGTAGAGGAGATCATCCTTAAGTGATGTTAACACTGCATAAGTCATACCAGGCTAATAATTAGTTTGTTAACTGTTGAGAATGACTTGTTATTTGAAAATGTAGGTTCACATATTAACAAATATTAACCTAAAATCTGCCTCTGAAGTATCAGCCATCACTGATAACATCACTATGTGAAAGAGAGAAGAAATGAACAAAGAGGCTTTCAAATTTGGATCTGTCTGCTGCTACCTCAGTGCTCCTGTGTGTCCAGTCAACTTTAGTGTATAAAAATTTTTTAGTAGATGATGATACAAACTTATAAAGTTTCCAGAGTTTTATGCTCACAAGAAAACTGAGTTTGGATGTGGACCTGTAAATCTTTATTTTTCCTTGGCCTGGGGTAGCTCTAGGGGTCAATCTTTTTCCCTCTCCCCAGTAGCCCAAAACTTACTTCTTTCACACAAATTCAGTCTGTTGACATAGAAGAAAGTAGAACTTCATGGTCCAAGTATCCAGTCAGAGCTATTCCTATCCCTGTCCAACCCCACATGCCTGCCTTTACATACACACACATGCACAACCATCCTCATTTGTTGAAGCACTAGACTTCCCATTGTCTATGCATTTGCTGGTTGGTGGTTTGTAAATGGAGGAGCAGATATGGCTGAGAGATAGCACACAGATTTTGCAAAAGATTCTGTTACAGTTGCACAAGAAATAAACAGAATTAGACAAAACAAAAATTGCTGTTTGCATTTCCCAGCTTTGGAAATTTTTCCTTTTGATCATTGTTTGCGAGGGAATCTGGGGGCCTTTAAAGTATTCAGGGACCTTCACTGACATAGCTTTGCATTCTGCATCTCTTCTTCTCTTGAAAATGGCTGGCAAGATAAGTTCTTCCTGATAACCAAGGGTCATCGAGGTTTAGTGACCTTCTACGGACACCCTTGCGACATCACTGCTTGCAACTGCATCCAAATGTGGACTGTGGAGGCAATTAAGATAGCAGGAGAGACTGGGCTTATGAACAAAATGGAGCTTGCTATACGATAAAGGTGCTTACACAGAGTTCATAATCTCCAAAACGCAGCCCACAAGTTGCACTGTCTCCAAACAGCCACAAGTGAGAAACCCTTTCTCCACTCCACAGCGGTCAGCACTCACGTTTGTCATGAGGAAAGCACAGCAAGAGCAATGGTGCAACACGATGTTCATCTGCCACAGTCAGCCTCAGCAACGCAAATGCTGACCTTTCTTTTTTGGCATGGTGGGGAAAGGGGGAAGGGAGGTATTTTAACCTCACCTATTACTTTGCAAGTTTCCTCTTTAGTCTCAATCAGACCCTCAACAGTAACACCAAGTGCTGGCTGATGGCTTCAGAGCTATCTCATTGTGCCAGGTACGGTATGCCAGATGTGTAGGTATCTCCGCAGCCTTGGATGCACAGCTCCCAGGCTCTGTGGGAGGCTCCACGACCCCTGCCCACCACAGGATGGTCAGGACTAACTGCCTGCTATGGAACTGTCTCTTCTACAGCAGGAGATCTGTTTTTTTTAAGGTGGCACATTTTCTAAATTTGCTTTATTTCTTCAGTTCAAAAACACTGACTTGAATTTTGGCAAAAGACAGTTCTCACTGTTTCAGTGAAGAGCAGGAGGCTGGCTGTCACAAACCATAAAGTGAAACTTGAGGGGAAAAAGGAGGAAGCAAGACTCATCTCCTAGGGCACATTCCAAATATCTTATTTACATTCTGCCTTTTAAAGTCCACTTCTGTTGTCAGATACAGCCTCACTCTGCTAGCAGCCGCCAGCAATACAAAATGGCCTAATTTCAAAATTTCCTACAAAGCAGAAAAAAATCAATGTACATATTTCATTTTATCATACATACACAATGATTGGCTGACTCTGCTTCTACCTAACAGCCTGCAGACCAAGGATAGTATTTACCAACTAATTTGCATTTATTTTTACATCAGGTAAGTATTCATTGAACAGGGAGGAAGAAATTGAGCCAAGTAGCAAGTGACTTGCATCACACAACTCCATGTATTAGATAGGACAGGTGAAATGGTGAGAGTCACTAACAGTGAAGAAAAATCTGAAAGCAGAGTTCTTAATTAAAACAAATGTTCAGCAGTGAATTATAATTATAATTTTATTTGTTTACAGCACTCCTGTGTCTAACTTCTTCTTCCTCAGCTGAGGACCTAACAAGTAAACCAATTATTTAAGCAAAAATTAGTTTTAACACTAATGAGCTTTTTTCTACAAGGAAGCAGCTGCAGGGGACTGTGCTGTCACCAAGTCCTCTTGTTTGTCACTGCTCCCCAGCTCACAAGTGATCCAAGTTCTGGCTTGGTTAGCTGCACACTTATGCTGTAGTTGCCAGAGATAGCTTTGGGACCCAGGTGTCAGCAGTGTAAACATCCCTCAGTGGTTCCCAGTGATGGCTGGGGAAGGGAAGGAAAGAAACTTAGGTGCCATTTGAGTAAGAAGCCCTGAGATCTGGCAAGGGGGTGAGATGTTTTTTGTGGAAGAAAGGGAATTTCCTTAGGATCGTGAGGTTTTCTGTATTTTATTCATTTTTCATCTTAAAGGATACTGACCACAGGTGACCACACTACTTACGCAGTGCTGACATCTAGGCTGAGACTGCAGCAGCGTCTCTGAGATCAGTGATACCCCAGTAAAGGAAGCAGTGAATAGGTGGCTGTTCAGTGTAACATCAGGTCAGCTCGATATTTAGAGAATTCATTACATATGTTTCCAAAAGAAGCACGACTCAGACACATGTGTTCAAGAGCATCTGCATAGAAATTGGAGGCAGATGTTTGCTAGCAGGCAAAGCACAAACTTTAAAAGAAACGAGCTCATTGAAAAGGTGGGTCTTCAGGTTTCTGGAAGAAACAATCTTTTTTGACTACTGCTGTAACAGCAAATAAGGGTTTACAGTTGCAGTGTCATATGAACTAGAAAGAACATTAGAAAAAAAATATTAGTACTTTCTGTGGTTCTTTTTAAACAGAAGATGCCAGGTGTTCAGATAGTAAGAAACTACAGTCTAGGTGATCCAGAATGAACCATGGCATTAAAATACAAAATACTGTAACTGAAGTATAGCAATGCTTATTTAAACACAAAAACTGCCCTGTCTTCAAAGTCTAAATTCTCTGGACACAGCCACAGTAAGTCAGCCAAGATATCGTAATGAAAAAATCCCTTTCGCTGCACAAGCACACTTAATTTTTATGTTAAGCTTTGCTCTAGTATCCGTAAGTCTGGATGTTCGCTACCTATGAGATACTGAAATTCTATAGTAAGAGGTGGAAACACAGACTCCCTAAATGTAGATGGATCAAGTAAATCACTTGAATTGTATTATATGGGGGATTTTTTCTTCTTTTTTTTTTGGAGTATGACTGTACATTTGTGCAGGGTTCTCATCATCTGCAACTTTTTTCACTCATCTTTCTTTCTGAAACATAATACTGCAAAAGATGCTGCTTGCTCTCCACAGCTGTTGTATACCCTTCCTGATTTTTAGCTGTCTGGGGTTTGTTCACTACCTGTTAGTGAATTTGGCTAGACTAATGCTGTTTTCTGTTCCTGCTATTAGTTTTATAAATATAATTGAGACAATACAATACTGAAACATTGGTTCTTTATCCATCTTCAAAAAAGGAGTGAAATGTATTGGCTATAGCTTCAGAGCAGCCTGTTTCATGGCCCTAACTAGCCTTCCTCCTTTGTTTAACTGTGTTAAGAATGGGTATAGTCAGCTGTATGTTTTGTTGCTCATCTCTAAGTAATATAAGCATTTATCTGTATAGAAAAATGTGGAAAACAGAACTATTCATGTAGAGTAGTTCTCAATTTAGAGTTTCCAACAGAAACTACGCGCTTGCTTGAATCACTTCCTTAAATTCCATTTTCACAGAATTAACGTTACGAGGGGTCAGCTTTACCTGAGCTTTATTTCCAGAAAATATCTCACACTTCTGTATAGTGAGAATCAGCTTTTTGCTTGTTCAGGTCTGAGCTTGCTCTTCCTAGCAGCTGCCGTCCAGCTCCACCAGTAGACAAAAATGACCTCTTCCAACAGATGCAAAGTTGACAACACTCCTCGGCTACCCAGTGAAGGCAGATGCAGGGGTTTCCTCATCTTTTCTGGGAGCTCTGCATCTTATTATAAGATAATAATGATTTCTTCACAAAAGTAGCCTTCAGTTACAAATAAAGACCAGGCTATCGGAGCAATAAAAAGAAAGAACATCCTTTGCCTCTTTTTTTGTTAGTTTCTTTAAAATCTATGAGATTTGGCTATTGCTTTCTACAGTTGACATCCTGCAGCCTCATTAGGATTATCTGGTAATAGCGCATAAGTAATGACGCCTTTTCACACACTCCTGCTGTCTCTTTTTCTGTCAGTGGTGAGTGCCAGCTACCTTCTCGATCACTGAGTTCTTGGTCTATGGCAAACAAGTCCTGGTGATACATTTAGTACAAAACAAAGGTATTTTTGAAGCAGTAATACAATAAGAAGTGCTTCGACTACTAGCTTCTCTGTTCTTTCCTCTCTCTTCTGAAACACCACTAATGCGCAATAAGCACTCAGCAGTGATTTCAGCTCTACATTATTGGAAGGAAAAGAAGCTGAATCATGCTACATGAAGAAGCACATACCCTCCACTTTTACATCAGCATTAACTTCTGACAGAAGCTGTGGAATCATTAGAGCCACTGGCTCTGATGTTACAAGAGGAACTGCAAGGGCACAGGTGGTGTCATTCCCTGTAGGTCAAAAACTGGTGGATCTTCATCTTAAATCCACATTGGTCTGATGGGTTAACAGACTGCTGTTTGAAGCCTTGCATTTGTTCCTCACTCCTGATCTTTTCTTTTATTGTCGAAGTAAAGGGAGATTTGCTTATTGGCATATCCCAGGCTCTTAAGTTTTATTCTGCTTTTTACATAATAAGGTCTTTGTCCAGAAAGCAAAGAAATGTGATGACTATAGCTTTTGTTCCAAGGTCTGGGCTGAGTTTTGGGCCATTAAGACTCTTTCCAACTGTAAGATCTCGTTCCCTCAGGCTTTTTATGTAATGGTTGATAAAGGAGTTGGAAAGCACATTTATTGCCTCTTTTTCTTAAAGGCTTTCCTTTTCATCCTTGACAATGGTAATGGGACCTTTACCACTGATGCTATTGGGTTTCTCCTGAGTGTCTTATTCTTCAGTGTCATTAACAAGATAAGTTATCCTTTCCTAAATCTCCTCCTCCTGTTCGCTTTCAAGGGTCATGATTTTGCACGGCTTCAGTGTTCATGTGCAGAAAGCTCCCACCCAGCATATGGAAACTCTACAGACCGTCTTGGATTAAGAGTGCACTTATTTGTCACAGATCTTCAGGTATCTTTTCTGTGGGTATCAGATATTACAGACAGCCAAAAACTTCCAGTGAGCCAAAAAGAACCAGAGCTGCTTTTATGTCATGTGATAGTCCTCTTCTTGCTTTTTCCCAGACTTCCACCTCTCTGTTTTCAGTTTGAAAACCCACTGTTGTGCCGAATACCCACGTTCACAGTGAGGACTATTTCTGATGACTTCACAGTTTCATAATGACATTGAGCAACAGCTGACATCTCACTGCACAGGCTGCAGCAATTTCTATTTCCAGACTGTCTTTATTCTGCTTGGTTAACAATGATACAGCAAATTTCTAATTCACTACCAACAGTGAATGAAAAAAATCAGTCTTTTAAAAAGACTGAAGAAGAAAAAAAATCAGTTTTCCACTTTCTAAGGACATTGCTACCTACCTATGGCTACAGGGAGCATAATGACTTTTCAAGGAGGGAACATATTCAGGGAAACACCAAATCTGCACCCATTTCCCTATGCATTAGTCTAGCAATGAAGAACTATAATGAGAGATGAAGAGGGAATAGCTACACTGTAGAAAGTTTTCAACCTTCCCGAGTCTAGGATGCAAGTATAAAGTAAACAGATCTGACACTTTATTTGTGGAAGAATGAACTCTGCCCTGACTAAAGAAAATACAAAGGGCAACAGCCTTCATGTCTCATGAGGACACAAGCTGAATGCAGCTGGATGCAGGTACTTCTGCCCATGGGAGACAGTCCGCACAACTGAGTGCACTATGGGAAATCCTACTTGCTCCTGAGGCACCCAGGGATGGGGATGGCTGGAGACGACGACAGCTACTTTACAAAAATCTTTTAAGTGCCAATACTGTTAATCCCAATGCATTCAGGGGACAGGAATCCTCTCCTTGCTACACACACCCAGCACCCTGGCACTCAGTCCAGGGTCTGTGGCCAGTCCCGCCATACAAATGTCCCTTCACAGCAACAAAAGCATGGGATTGCAAAAGAGTCCTTGAGAAGAAGGCTGGCAGGAGGATTCACCTTTCTGCACATACAGCAGTGGGCAGAGCAAGACAAACCTTTTACCTCTCCGCCTCGCTGGCCATTCCGCCTCGGCAAGGTTGAACAAGGAGTAGGGCCAGATGATGGCTGCAGGTCAAAGTGGGTATGACACACCTGATGGCCTGGCCATTTGCTTCCATCTGCTGTCAGCAGAGTAATTAGACTGTGCTCAATCAGCACTCAGACACTCGCAGGTAAGTGGTTTAACTAAAGACAATACAGAAGCCCCCGAGTCAAATAAAACTCCCCTTTCCCTCAACCTCGACTCAGTCAGATGAAAATGCTCAATGTGAGATGCAGAAGCCAGCCTCTCATGTTTCAGCATTTGCTCTCCTTACAGGATGTATTCTTCTAGTCATATCATGAAAACATTTTAAAATCACATTTTTAATTAACTAGAGCAACACCAACATGGCTTCTTAGGCGCTGCGTTTATGCAGAGGCCAACAAATTTAATGCCCACACTTCTAAAATGCCACATTTCTGAAGGTGCTGTGTCTTATAAAACTTGTGATAGATATTTTCTTTTAATATCTCATTACTGTTATAATGGTTGCTTTGCTTTCATAAGGACCAAAGCAGCCTGATTCAAATGGATGGAAATATACAGACTGAGATTCTCAAAGTGGCTGGCGGGAGTTAAGCATTTCTCTCCTGGTGCTCTCAGCACAGTCCGGATGCTTCCCTCTCCGGCGTACTTTTGGCACTCTTGTCTTTTACTAAGAATATGCTACAGTGTTTTATGTTTAAAAGGATTTTCAAATCACAATGCCAGCCTACTATTTGGAATGCTGGGAGAAGACACAAGCAACAAGAAAATGGGAAGGTATTTCATGTTTTGAGATTGTCCTCAATCAGGGTCAATGGCAACAACAAAGCAAACACTGACGTCTGGCTTTGATTTAATATTAGCATGTAAAACAGAAAAAAATGAACAGATAAGCTGTGCTGTGAACAGCAGTAAAAGGGCATTGCCAAACCCTTCCAAATTTTATTTAGCATGTTATCACTGAAAGCACTTCTTGATGAACCTGAATATACATTGTCTTCTCTCATTGTATTTTTCCTCATCCGACTGAGCAACCTCCATCGCCAAGCATATCCTTCTGCTGTCCCGTCCCCCGTCCCCCGCCCCCTGCTCATTCTGCTGGAGCAGAAAATGAACAGAGCTTCATTTGTTCGTCAGTACCAGTAGCAGTAGCAATGTCAGCCCTGCAGAAGCAGCCACCCTGCCTTTGTGGCCCCAGCCGAGGGGACACCTCGCGTTTTTGGGAATCATGCATCCCAATGAACTGCTGTTGCTCTGAGAGAACAGGGTTTGTGGTGGTCTCAAGTAAGCAATGATTTAAAAAAAAAAAAAGGAAGAGAGATTCAAAAGTGAGCATTTTAGAACGACGACATATTCAGAGAGATGAAGCAATTTGCTATGAGAAGAGAAAAGCATTCAAAATTAGGGCTTAAACAGCAATAGCAGGTTCTCTTTGGTAATCACTGAACAACGAAAGCTGAAGCCAGAGCACCTGCTTTCTTGCAGCTCCACTCAGGGCTTCCCATTCCTTTTTGTGTATATATGAATCATATATTGGAGATACATATATACAAAATAATAGTTGCTATACCAAGTTCTGCATTCTCTCCTTCTTCCCATCACACAGGGAATGGAAACAACTTCCATGGGTGTAGGCTTCTGTCCTTTGCTCTACTCCATGCACGCATGCAATAGAATGGCTTTCATTAATCAGCTTTCCTGCCCTTGCTCTTTCCAGAGCCTCACTCTTATGGCAGCCTGGAGCCTTCTTCATTGCCAGCTTAAAAGTACTCAGTTTGTTTACAGTCAAATGTTGCTACCCAGTTAGCTCTTGTTTGCAGGTAGGCTAACATCTTCCCTTATCTATGTACAGACAGCAAATTTATTCATGCTCTACCTGTCTTTGCTGGGAGAGAGACAACAAGGTCTTTCAGTTTCTCCCCCTCAGACAGGACAAGAAATAGAGAAACTCATAGCCAGGGTTTCTTTTGCCTAATCTTTTGAACAAGCTTGAATTGACCTGCCTTAAGTATGTGCGGCCAGAACTGTGGTATCCCAGGTGAAATTTCACTTGAGGCATGTAGTATTTCTACTGGGAGACAGGTCATCAGATAAATCCTCCAAGATCCCCAATCTTCTCATCTTTATGTCATCCTCACATATTTCATATTCTCCTTTTTCCCCCCAGAGAACAGGAGCCCTTTGTGGTAATACTTCAGGCTGCTTGCAGCACCTGGGTAGGGAAACAGCCATTCGCATTTGTTAGGAGACGAGCCTGCTTCGGTAAACTTAGAGATTTACAATCTGGACTCTTGAGAGTGCTAGGCAAGCCAAAAGCTATCTGCTATGGAAGCTGTTATTTCACTAATTTGTTTATTCAGAATACTTTCTCCTAGTTGCATGTTTTGATTCTTTCCATTATACCAGTCAGCTTGTTGCTTTCTTACTCTCCTCTCCTCTTCGGCTTTATTTTTTTTTTCATTATCAACGTCTGTAGAAATGCTATCAGCGATTTCTGTAAGGCGGGGAGATTTTCAAAAAGAGTCTTAAGATCAATGTTGGCTCAGCACAAGTTTAATTTAGAACATTTGATGGGGCTGACTCACACAGTGTTATTCATGCCATCCATCCCTGACGTGGAACAAGCCTAGTAGTTTACTTATGACCTGAAAATGTCTGAAGCCAATTTATATATAGCATTTTAAAAATATTTATAATGTTAAGAATGGTTATAAACATCTCCAGTGTTCCTCAAGTGATGCACAGGTTCACAATGGATACATTCCTGTCTGAAGCCTACACTGAACAGCTACTTCACAACATCTGGACCTCTCTGCACAATGTATTCATGCTCATGTAAAATGACTGAGCTTGACGTGCTTCTCCCAGGTTTACTCAAAGGACCGAAAGAATACACCAAAGAGCAGAAGTACTCTCTGATCCGAAAGAGGCTTTGCTGAGATTAGATTCTCTCAGCACTCCAACATCTTTATCTCTGACCTTGCAGGTAAGAAAACATCCCTGGTCAGCTATGGCAATGAGACCTCGATGGCAGGATGAACAGGCATGTGAGGAATGCCGGCAATGTTATTCTCGTCTGTGATCCAGAAATTGGCTTTAAGACTTAATGAGAGAATAATCACCCTGACCTTCATTTGCAACGTCTTTAAAAAAACACACCAGTGAGGACAGCAGGCGTGTACCATGTGCCATCAGACACCAGCATGCAGGGAGAAAAATTTCACTGCTTCTCCTAAACAGCATTGTGCTGAGCAGGAATTCAAAACAAGCCACTGGGGTGAGGACGAGAGGCAGCCACAGGTTACCTGCAGCGGCAGAGCAGTCACAGCCACGTCTCACCAGCACTGCGGCATGCCTGCTCCTAGAGAAAAAGTGTCTGAACCAGACTGACCCGGAGCTGGCCCTGTCACGGTGGGATGTGAAAGGAGGAGTACGGACAGATGGGCAGCACGGTACTGCAACTGCATGTCTGGAGGAAGAAGAAGAGGCAAGCACGGACACTTTGCTAGATAAAGTCTTGCAGCTTTACAAAGTTCACATTCTTCACTGGAAGCCTGGCTGCCTCATATGAGACAAATACCTGTGCATGAGCTTAACTCAGGCCTAAATTTAAAGCCCACAAACATCAAAAAGATTTCGAGTTAAGCATTTCTCTTGCTGAACCAGGTCCCTCGTTTACAGGGAAGGAATCCGCTGGGGGTGGGCGGCGGGGACCTTGCTGTCATGATTACGGTGGGCTGCTTGCCTGCAAAATGGCAATGGGACATACTCTGGAGGCAGTCCCTGGACAGGCACAGGAAAAGGAAAAGTAGAGAGGACAGAAGGGAAGCAGCTATTTGAAGATTACAGACTACTCTGGAGAAAATAAGGGCAGCGAATGGGTGGCAGGGTGACCAGGAGGAGGCAGGGAGGAAGGTCAGGAGCTGTCCAGGGCCACAAACCACAGCAGCACACGGGAGGCCCCAACCCAGGGCTGAACTCAAAAAACCTCCCAGTTTTAAATAAATATGCATAAACAAAGAGCCAAAAAGAGATGGTAAAAGATGAGATTGATGACGCCTGATCCTTTTGGGTTCAGCTTGGCAGGCTGCAGATGCCAGACTGTTGGTTATGGTGCTGCATCAGTGCGCTGCCATGCAGGGATTCAGTGGAAGGGAAAAAAAGGATTGAATTGTGCACGGCTCCCTATTTTTATAGCCTGTTTCTCTCTTTCTCAATGGGATGTTTTCTTTCTTTCACAAAGGAATCACAAAACAAAGGGATACACACAGAAGATTTGAGGTTATAGAATCTTATCTAGCCAAAACAGAAAGAAGAAAAGCGTAGAGGTATTTGATGCTAAATGTCATGAGACTATAGAGGCACTATTCTTTACGGAGAGCAAATGAGAGATGCTCATGCTTATAGTTGCCTTTGAAACCAAGTCCCAGAAGCTGCAATAAAAACCTCTTGCAAAACAGCTACTAATCCTTTTTTGTAACCGTTCCAAGCTGTCTGTGCATCCCTCATCCCTACTCGGTGTCAACAGCAAAGTGAAACAGTGCTTAGGGTCCTTAATGCTGTAAGTGTGTTAAGAGTAAAAAAAAATAAAATTAAAATAACCGTTGTTCTTCTGGCTGTGGACATAACCACTTCCCTGTCCAGCCAATTTGCTTATTTCTTGTCATAGCACTCCATACTCAGAGTTCTCAAGAGATAAGGCAAACTCATCTAGAAAACACTATATTCATATCTAATGGTTTCAGGTGCTGCTACTATTCTTATCTGCTCTTGAGAAAAGGTCAAGGATATTAGTGAGTCATGTTTTTTCCTCCATTTATTTCTACAGTTCAGCACAGGTTATCCTTTATCGCCAGCTGGACGAGTATTGCTTTAACATTCTTCTCAGTGCTGGTCATAGAGAACCTGATTGCCTTCTTGTTAAGCTAAATTTACACTGGCATGCCTCCTTTGTCTACTTTAGACTTCCAGTGGGATGAGGGAGGAAAAAATATCTAGTTCATTATTCAGCAAGATATCAGTGACGAAATTACAGCCTGCAGCCGCTTTGTCTGTAAGCATCTCAGCCTTTCTAATGTGGTGAAAAGCTTTCATGACCCGACACAGGCATTTGCTGGACGTTGGGACTTCTGGAATGCATTGGTACTTCCAAAGCCAAAGTTGTCAGGCCTTTTCCTTGCAGGCAGCTTCCCCCTTGTTCTAAACCTCTCTTACTACTCATTTCCCCTTTCAAATCAGTGGATGGACACAGAATACAACAGGCTCCACATCTGCAGATTACTGGCTCCACATCTGCAGATTACTGCAAGCACAACTGAACCCTTGGAGCTCAAGTCACAAATATGCAACTTAACATGAGGTTTCCTTGACAAAGTCCCGAGGCAATGATTGTGCCTTTGCTAGCTATTTTCTCCTTAGTGATGCAACCACCCACAATGTGGTAGGAGCTTGCAGCTGACAAAAAAGGCATGCCATGATTTGGAAAAGCTAGCCCACAACTATACTGGCCTTTTCCGGACAGCGATTCAAAGCTCACCAACAGGTCAAGCCTACAATAATAAAATGTCAAGCAGACTACCTGCTGTGATTTCTCATAAATTTATTAAAGACAGAAATGTTGGCCTCTGCACAGTATTAGCAGAAAAAAAGCACACTGCTTACACATTAGATCCAGAAGGCATTGCTGACGAAAGCTCTTCCCAAGATTATTACAATGCTGGAGCATGTCCTAACCAGTAGACCGTTGACTGCATCTCAGAAAGCTCATATAAGAACAAGACGGCGAATGCTGAAAGGTCGTCATGCTTTCATGCTTTGAAATAAAACACTCTGAAGCAAAATGACTGCCCACAAGTATATAAAAAACAGTGTTATAGTGATCAGGAGTGCTCTCAAGGTCACACTTTGAAAAGACGAAATCCATGTACAAAACCATTGATTCAAAAATAAAACGGCATTTGCACATACGACCACCCTAACAGCATGTAGCCACAGGCAGCTCCAACTATAAGGGACACATCAGGTGTATGTGCAAGTACCTAGGTAGTTCCATGCACAGCTCTTGTCCTTATTTCCGTAACCATTCTGCCTTGCGTATTGAGCCAGTAAGTAATCAAGACAGTAGTTCAGCACCACTCAGTGTGTAATTCTCCTATAAAGGCAGTCTCCTGCTCACGACACACTATGTACATGTGCATGTGTATGGGTGCACCTTTTGTATTAGAGAAGTACTTGAAAAATGTATTTACCTGTGGCAAACAGAAAGCTTTTTGTGCACAACTACCTTCGGTGTCTTAAGGACGTGAAGAATGTTTTGTGGTTTGGACTTCCTTTCTCTTTTAAAGCAAATGCTTAAGATTGTGAAATCGTTACACCCCAACATAAACACAGGGGAAGCTGACAGTGCTGTCATACTAAATTTGGAGCCCCACATTACCAGTTGTTTTGTACTACTGAAGTGCAGAGAAAAATGTCTCCATGACTGTACAAAACCAAGGACAAGTGGGGTTATTTTGACAGGCTTCAAAAAACTATGAGCAAGAGAGGGCAAAAATTGAAATGTAATGATTATCCAAATATTCAGATCGGAAGGTTTATTCCTCACCACCACAGGCCATGCTAATGGGGAAAACCAGCTACCCTTCCAACTATATCACCTGGTATGTCAACTTCTGCTGGGCAGAGTTGGTGGATGGTTTGAACTCATCTCCTTAGCTGGCCTCTTGGGCTCAGTGGGTTGCAAATAACCCTAGCATTCAAAGTCATCTCCAAAATGTCATGGTGGGGGAGGAAGTGGGATGGACTGATGGACCAAGTTACCAAAGCTAATAACAGGATGAGGGCAAAATGGATGGGTTCCCTGGTGGCGATTAGGGTGAGGAGCTGCACTGCAGGCTCCAGCCTGGTGACAAAGCCATGCGGTAGCTGCGTAACTAAACCACTCCAGCACCCACGGGACAACCAAGCACAGCAAAGGACCTGCAGAACTGAACTGGAAAGACAGTAAGAGTGCAGGGCTGGGCACGCATTTTATGGCACTGCAGGACCTGAAACGTCCCCTGTGTTTGCTGAGTCTCATCTCAAGGCAGTTATGCCTTTAAGCCCTTTAAAGGACTCGACGAGCCTCCAGTTTAAAAGCAGATTCAAGATCTCCCTGACTTCCATGCTGAGGACATCTCAACACTCCACTTCTCTCATACTGGAAAGGCCCCTGTATTTTGATAAGCTCATTTTGTTTGGATTTTTCTTCCTCATCTTTTCTGGGGAGACACCAGTGCTGTGTATTGCTCACCCAGGCAGCAAAGGGCATGCTGCTTTTGTTACACGCTTCTCAGATGAACAAGACAGGGGTTTCACAGGGAATACTTTTATTAACTAGGTAACTTTGGTTTCTCTCCCTGGCAAGTGCTCTCTGTATGCTGAACCTGGGAGGCGTCGTGTGAAAAACAGAAGGCTATAAGACAATGGTATCATGATCACCAATCATTAATACTGTAAATTATGCACCTCTGAGTTGCAGTTTTTGTATGTTTTACCTTAGTATGTATAATTTAATAGGAAGAGGCCATGCTAACAGCCCATAACTACATTACCCTTCTAGATTGCACTGAGTATCTTTGAGGAGTATGTGGGTCTCAAGCTGCTTGTCTCCCTCACCAGAAGACATGGTCTTCAGGTTTGACCCACCATGTACAGCACTTTACAGCAATCACAACACTCTGCTTTTGGTGACTCACTGAATTTGAGCCTACATAAAACGCCAGCACCACCTAACACCATCTAAAGCACAGCACTCCTCATGTCACATTTTAGAAGGAAGTAATGTGTGAGAGGGAACGACTCCTGCTTTTTCCTTGGAAAATCATCGGGAAACCTTTTCAGTCTAAATTGTGTTTAACCGCCCCAATCTCTCATTGCTCCTGGCCACATTCTCCTCCACGGCAGTGACCCAGCTAACCCCGTTTCCTCTCCTTTGTGACCACACTGCAGTTCATACAATTGCAGAGCGTTATTAAATTCCCTTTTTCGTCCAAGCTATAAATGCTTCATTTCTATAATGTTTCCTCTTATGTAACTGACATTTTTCCCCTCTCACCAGCACTGACAATTTGAAGTGTCTTCCTGCCCTGTAATGCTGCTAACTATACATTTTCTTTTCAAACGAGCTAAACGCTTCTTAATTGGTAAGATGCTGATGGAGGAAATGGTAACGATGGGCTTGTGCAAGAGTCTGTCTTTCATCTGCAGGATGGCAGATCTGAGATCAAAGGCTGCCAAGTTCTTGGAGCACACTGGTATGCTGGGGCAAGGAAAGTCTCCGCAATGAGGAGGGAGCTGCTGGAGGCGGATCAGAGCTACCTCAGCTCAGCTGGCCACGGCTGCAGGAACAGCAGCTGCCGCTCACGGACAGAGAGGTTATAAAAATAAGATACTGGTCACCAAAACGCAGCAGAATGAAAGAGGGGTGACATGGTGTGAGTAGGAAGCGAACAGGAAAAAGAGCCTAATAAAACCTAAATAGAAATCCTGCGTTTTCAGGGAAGTAAATGTCAAATACTGTCATGAAAAAAAAACAGGGCAAGAACAGTGGGTGCAGTGCGGCTGCACCCCTTACACCTACACACGCTGACCATCGGCTCAGTGAAGGAAAAGCATCAGTCCCAGCTGGCACGTGTCAACGCTTTCTTCGGCCAGAGGAGGTCAAAGCCGTGCAGACACACAGATCTAAGGCCAGCACACGAAAGCTCAGTTATGGCCTGCATCTGATTTCATTCACTAATTTAAGTGCGGAACACAGGTAAGAAGCCAAGAAGACAGACTGTCTCCCTGCCAAAAGCCTTTCAAATGTGTTTGTCAGCAAACATATTAGCATGTGCTTTGGTGTAGTGAGCTTTCAGCCCCACAGAACCCTGTACCTTAGGGAATATTTACAAGGAGTCGGAGGCAGGTAACTAAAAAAAAAAAGTAAACACAAATATGCTCTCCAGCTTGTATGGATGTGAATTTTCTCTGCATCTCCACTGGAAAATTAAAAAAGGTTGGAAACAATTGCCTTAGCGATCCAACAGCAATGCAAAAAAGCTATGTGAAGCAAATGACTTGAAAAGTTGCGTCTTGCAGTTTATTTGCTTCCCACGCTAAAAGCTGAACTCTTGCTGAACCAGTGCATCAGAAAAGCAAACTGGGTATGCTAGGCAACAGTGACCACCCTTTTTCCAACAGTAACACTCCTGCCAAATCAGAAACAGTGAATTTTTTGCATCATCTTGAGGAAAATAATTAAATTGGCACTTGAGATTTCATGCCATTGCAGCACTTAATTTTTAACAAACTGCTCTTAACTCTCCAGTATTTTTCCTTTGTCCTTTTTTTTAGAATGCTCTTGAAAAGGGTATGGAAATCCATTGTGTTTTTGCAAGTAACAATGCTGTACTTCAGCCCTCTTTGGAACCAAACGCATGTTGACACCTGGAATTATTCTTGGTTAATGTTTCATGCAGGCACTTTTATTCTGCACTACATCAGAAAGGAACTAATCAAGAAAAACTGCATATGCAGATAAACTCTAAAGCAGGGTAGCAAAGTTCTGTGGAAAATCTGAAAGAGAAGCGATACCATAGAGGAGACAGAAGACGGAGAACAGCAGAGCTTTGCTGTTTCAGACACTGAAGTTTATGGGTCATTTAGGTCTGTTGTTCTTATGGCAATTCTTTTTTAATCCTCCGGCTAATGGTCTATCTGAAAAGGCAGCGGTGGTGTCTAAAACCACAGCTACAGCAGTATCGCATCAGTAGAAAATCAAGCAAGCAGAAGGAAGCATAATCTGATGATCTACTTGCATATTAACACTACTGTTTCCCTCTCCCCAAAATCCACAGGCTTCCAAGTACAAATAGGGTGAGGTATCAATAGCTAGTTAGATTAGCTTGTTAAAATCTAAGGTCATCATTATAAATTTTCCATAATTTTTTTTAGGAGACACATGTTCTGATATGCCATTTAAATGGAATTAAGCTCAGCAGTAATATAAATGTTATTTTAAAACATCACAGATTTCTGAAAGAAGCTACAAAGCAAAATCTGTTTGGAATTGCTCAGTTTTATGCACGGAGGTTTCTGCATGAGCTGGCAGATATATTTAAATTTTCTATTTATACAGCAACTTACATCCATGTTTTACAAACATGAAGGAATAAACTTTGTAACTGCCTTGTGAAACACAGCGCTATTTTAGAACTGACAAAACTCACACAAAGAGAGAGATAAATGTCTTGTCTAGGATCAAGACAGGAAGTCAATTAATAGCTACAATCTGCACTTTCAGAGCTGGAGCCTTGCATATATGCCTTCTTTGCATATAAAAAGTTACTTATCTTCAAACAGTTATAAGATCGGTCATGTCATATAAGCCTTTGTATACAACCAAGTGCTCTATGAAGCAGCAAAATGAGCAAAGATTAAAAAGAAATCAGTTCAGCCAAAACAAATGCAAAGAGAAATCAGCTTTCTTGGTTTTGTGAAAATGCAACCAAAGAAATGAACAAGAAAACCCCTGAAACAAATGAAATGGTCAGTTCAACACAAACCCGAAAGTTTTACTTCGGGGGTTTCTCTCCTTGATGCAGAGTATGGTGTTTCAAAGCCCTTTCAAAATTTCAATTTTGAGCCCATGTTTGAAAGTTAGGCTCGGGGTATTTTCTACTTCAGACATGCTTAATGGCTATCATCAAGTACAAACCCTGCCAGCTCTTAACAGTGAGGCGTAAGAAAGCCCAGAGACGTCCTTACAGCCGAGCTGACACAGCCATGAGGGGTGGGAGGCAATGAGAGTGGGAAGCAGGGAACTGGAGTGTTTTGTGAAGGAAGGAGAGGGTAGGATGAAAGAAGAGAAGGTACTGACATATGAGGCATAGCACAGATCCTAGCTCGAAAGTACATATTTTACACTATGGCAACATGGAGCACTGCAGGGAATGGACTCCTCATTTGTAGGTTCATTCTCATAATTTCTAGTATCATCTGAAATCTTCAGCAGTGATAGCCCCACTGCTCTTCATAACCTGTTTATTTTGTACCTAATGTGCTATAAAATGCAAATATATATTGGTTTAGCTGCCAGGAGTAAGTGTCTTTTTACCTTTAAGAACATTAATGGATTGCTGAGATTTGGCTTTTATCTGCAAACGTTTTATGAGATCTTTGACTTCTTCCCAGATCTCAGCATGCATTGCTTGCTGGGAAACTCCAGCAAATGCTCTGCGTGACTGGTGAATGCAATGCCTGGTACCTAACGCCCACTGCAACTAACGCACACATATAAGCCTAATTAATCACTTGTGTAGTCTCAAGAATTGTCCATGTGGTCTACAGGGCACTTAGCACTGGCTTGAAAACTCCCAGTGCTTGGCAGACGACTACTTAGGAGCTAAGGCTCTAGGGCTCAGGCCGACATGTAAAAGGAAGTAAAGCTGCGCTGCTTAGAAGAAAGTCTCTGGAGTCGGTACTGAGGTACTAATTCTGAAAATTAACTACTTCAGGTGTGTGTGGTTTGGTTTTTGATCCTTCATATAAGGTCGTACTTGGATTGTCTCACTCCAAACAGGGAAGTTAGATTAATTTCACTAATCTTTCCCAGCCGCTTCCCTGACTATTTGGCTTGTGAATCCTGCAGGAGAAATTACTTCCTTCAAAATATTACTTAACACTTAGAAAAACTTAAAAAAAAATAATTCTGTTGATAGCATACTCTGTAGATGTTTGCTTTTTCAACACAAGTTCATCTAAATTTAATTTAAAATGCTGTACAGTTCACATTAACTTAAAACACAAATAGGGCACTTCCATGAACCTACCACACTAATAATGTGGTTGTGGTAATACCATACAGTCATGGTTTACAACAATTATAAGACCTTGTCAGCTTTCTTGTTTATATGGTACTAAAGTCCTACGTGATTTAAAGGAGTCCCTGACCTCTCACAAGAGCAGTAACAGGAGTACTTTGCTCTCGTACAGCACCTTTCAACTTGGAGTGCTTCCGACGCATGAATTTTCTTTGCATCCCTGTGACACACAGGTAGGCGTCCAGGCATACTTCAAAGGCAGGGGAACTGTGCCACGGAAAGGTTATGCAACTTGGCCCAAATCCCCGGGGAACAGCTGGGAATGTGAACTCTCCCAGTGCTTGTTCTGAACGTCCAGACAATAACACTTACCCCAAAAATGAGCTTCATAAAGCATTAATCAAAATGTTTAACCCCCTACTAAGTTTGCAAATGGCATGGGCAGACGATAAGCTCACTAATTCTTTTTGATATGTTATTCGTGACTTTTTCTCCTTTTCTGGCAACACTTTTTTTCTCAAGGAAAAAACCCCAAAACTATTCAAAAAAAAAAAAAAACGGGGGGGGGGGGGGGGTGGGTGGTGTCAAGCCATTATTGCAAAATAATTTAGAATCCAAAATGTTTAGCGCTTCCTGTACGGCTTGCCTGCTTGATCCCAACCACTACACTGCCTGTGACGTATGGCCATTTCTCTGCAGGACCAGAGCACCCCAGTGACCTCAGGAGAAACAGGCAGCAGGACACTGCTTGCTTGGTTTTAGTTTCCAAGGACCTGCAAGCTGCTGAACAACATTATGTCTGCATACCTAACAGTTACACTGGCAAATAAAAATGCCCAACCAACAGTGACAGCAATTGAAACTAATGATTCAGGGGCCGGCTGTATGATAGTGAGAAAGGAAAAAAAAAAACCACCATCCTCCTACTGTTCCCGTTGACAATTAAGGGACTACTGCAGACAGATCCCGAGTAGTCTGTTGCTCTCTGCCGGGCCTTTGCCACCCCGTGAGCAGCAGAGAGAGTTACCAGCCACATTTGCAAATTGTATTTAATGCTGCCTAGGGCTGATTCGGCACTTCTGAGAAAGTTAATGAACTACCGCGCGCCTCAGTTTCCCCTGCTTTACAATAATGATAATGCAAAAGTACACATACATTACCAATCAGGCCACCACAATATAGGTGAACAGCTCTGAAACTGTGTTAGAAGGAAAACTGATCGACGTGGTGACGGATTTTTGAGCGCACGGGGTGTTGGTGGTATTGCTTGCTGGGTGAGTTGTTTGAGGTTGTGTTGTGCTTCGTCACATGGGAGCAGTTTATTTATTTATTTCCAAGCAAGTACATCCAACAACATTTTTTCACAGGAGCTGGGATTTTTAATGCAAACTCTGCTCTCCAGTAGCTGAGCTCTAAATAAAACACCAATTACTGGGAATCTCAGGATAAGTTGTTAAGAGTCAAATGCTCTCACCAGCAGAATGAAAGGGAGAATCTCTCTTCTGGTGGTAGGTGTTAAGTTCTTGGGATGAAAATGCTCTGTTGTGTATATTTGTGTGTGTGTGTGTGTGTGTGTGTGTGTGTGTGTGTGTAAACCTAGAGAAAAATAAACAAATACATGCATGCACACCCACGCACCCACACACACATACACATATATTTGTGTGAAGAAGAAACATTGAGTCAAAATATTTGGGACTATTTTCCTGAAGGCCTTACTCTAAGAAGAAAATTTCATAAAAGCTGTGTAGTACCGTAAATAAATTGTAAGGGAAATAGGTTGCAGAAGTAATTAGTGGAAATAGGTTAGAAATGGTTTATTTCTCTAATCTTCTGGTAATTTACCTGGTCATGCATCAGAAGTACCTTTTTTTAGTGGGGAAAAAAATGACAAATCAAATATTTGTCCAAGAAGATTTTATGAGGTGAACAGATGAGGTTAGTTGACTAGATTGGAACAATTCTGTAATATAGCCTTGTCCTATAGTGTTATAGGATTAGGGTCCAAGGGTCAACAGGAGGCTCTTCACTGGCTATAGTGGTTCTGGCAGTGACTGCAGGAACTGAGCTTGTTAGTTCTTATGAGCATTGCTCCAGTGTTTTTCACTTCTTACAAATTAAACAGACTTGCCATAGCAAATATCTCACATGGGGCAACGGTGACAGTCATAAACTATGTTCTGCAAATATTCTCTAGCGTTACTGTAAATTTCCCTTTTAAGTAGCAAGGAATCTACAGACAGCCACATACCAAGGATCTGGCAATTTCCTAGTGATGTTTGCTATTGAATAAAACCATTCAACACCCAGAAAATCTCTCAAGGTAAAAAAAAAAAAAAAGGTGAGATTCTCTTTGTTTCTCACTTTTCAATCTCAGGTACCTAAAAGTAGTAGGTTTTGTTAAAAAGGCTCTGGTTTGAACACTCTGCTTTCAAACACTCTCCCTGCTTGAGAGAGCAATGTATGAATACGACGCATCAAAAGGGTTTATGACTCACAGCATTTCTTAAACACCTCTTCTTCCCCGGTCAGGCAAGGTCCATTCTCTCCCTAATTTTTTACAATCATCTCTTAGTCCTGACCTATAGCTCTCCTGTCTCTTTTACAATATTGTGGGTTACATTACTTCATGCAAATTTTACTCCCCTTATCATTCTTAGAAATCTTTATCTGCAGCGTACATTCCCAGACGGAGGTACGGCAGCCTTTTCAGAGCTATCCGTTGGCACACCCATTCTTTCACGCTAATTCCATTCAGCCCTGTTATTAAAATTATTACAATTTTGGAAGGCAGAAAGGTGACTGGCTCAGCAAGTCAGTGTATTTTCAGCAACAAAAGTCCAACAATAATGCCCTACATGTGTAACAAATAATTTCATCTATTATACACAGGAAAATAAAATCCCTGTCCTTTTGTCTGTAAGAGGATCTCTTCAGACCTGGAGTAACTTTGTCCCTGCCTCAGTTTCCTGGTTTCCATGTAAGTGAGTCTTCCACTAGGCTAGTATAAAAAGCATCTTTCCAGCTCCCACTCCTGAGCTGGGGTTTTCTGCAGGAGTCTCCCTGCTGGCTAGATTTCTCCCCTTTAAGTTAAGAACCTCCCCAGGCTGCCACCTGAGACAGGGGCTAACCCCAGCTCTCCTGGAGGGCCAATCCTATGACTTGGCTATCAAATAAAACACATTTTCTGAGATATTTTGTCCCTAACACTGGCAAAGTTGGTCAGATAAGTGTTTACAGGTATCATCCACATGTTAACAACCCTCCTGTGTCACTAGTACCCAGCCAGACAGAAGGCCCCTCACTTATAAAATTGTAATCTCTTGCTTGCTAATTTTTGAAATCCTGCTCCAGAGCACACTGAAGCCGAGGGAATGTTTTTTATGGGTTGACAGGGGTTTTGAATCACGATGACCTTGTATGAAGCAAACTGTATACATGCACCTGTCATACTCAGTTTGCTGAGTGAACTGCTTTCAATTTAACTTCTGCTGTATGTCATTAATGTGGCATGGTTATTAGCATTTAAATCATCTTTCCCCTTGTCGTTTCTATCTTCAGTTTTCACTTCTCACCCCCCACTCCCTCGAGTATGATTTGTAGAAGACTGACTTAATAGGAAAGTATGTAGTTGTTAGACAAGGATGGAATTGCATTTTTTAGTATCACGGATTATTTAAATTTAAAGGACTAGGAAGCAAAATGCCATTAACACAGCCATGACAAACATATGATTAATGTCAGCTATTTTTTCCCACTGTTTTTCTTTTCACTTTCTCCTTCACAAACGGGTGAAAGTAACCACTAATTTTCTGGTATCTTTGATCAAGGAGCATGGGAACAAGTGCCTATTCTGCATAGAAAACAAGAGCTCCTCAGCAAAACTGAGTGACTTATGACAAGGGTAAAAGCTATTTGAGATGCAGTACTTACTGTGGCTGCCCATCCTAACACTCATCAATAAGTATTAGTGTATACTGTCCTACTAAAAATCCCAGAATCCCAGAATCATAGAATCACAGAAT